>JARQOC010000340.1:0-92652 GCA_033576535.1 Allobates femoralis
ACAGTGACTCGCGTATAAGCCGAGGGGGGACTTTTCAGCCAATTTTTGGGCTGAAAAACTCGGCTTATACGCGAGTATATACGGTAATCTTTTATTTTGAAATTTACACAAGATAGGAGGAAGCATAAATAATAGAAATATATGAATAGAGAGAGCTTAGAGAAAGGAAATAGAAAATTATATCAGTTACATATGGATTTTTGACCTGACATATTCCCTTTAAGGGCTTGGCTATGACCAAAAACCACATAATGAACTTCTGATAGAAAATGACAAAGCCAAGAAACCTCTACAATGGTTTTAGGTTACTTGGTTGAACCCAATCAAGTACTGCTTGCACCTTTATATATAGTCCTTTCAAACCCCTGATGCAGAAACCAAATGTCCTAAGAGGTAGACTTGCTGTACTTCAGATTTAAATTTTGCTATGTTTAGCTCATGTGTTGTAGTAGATACATGCTGAAAATTACTTATTTGAAGTGTTGGCATTGTTTCACAACACATATATTATTCTAAGGGCAAGAGGAACTTATGAATTTCCTGCTCATTTCACACCCTAGGTTCAACACAAGGTTAGCCTGTCCTGTTGTTGGGTAACAGCAGCCATACATGACTTATTTATCCTGAGCTACATTATGTGTCAGCAAAAAACCTTAAAAACGCTTCATGTTAAATGGGCACAGCAAAGATGGGAATTGCTGTGTCTAAGTGTCTGCGATGCTGGAGAAAAGTCTTCTAATATTAAACATTTTAGAATTAAAGAAATCATTTAATCCATCAAGGGTATTGCTTCAAAAGAATAAGTGGACTTTTGTCATATTGAAAGTGTTATACAAAAATGATCCTCTGCTCTCCCAATCCTCTGCTTTATACAAACTTTTTTTTTTTTTTTTTTAAATTAACATTTTAATTATCTACTTTTTAGGTTTTGCTCTATTTTGAATCCTTGAAAATTATGTATATAGCTGGGTTATATGTAACCTAAAGCCTTGTTATGACCTGGTTATATGTTTAAGCACATGGACCAATTAGCCAAAGAAAGATACCCATTAAAACATAACTTTTACTTATTTGTTTAAAATGGGGATACACCTGTGGTGTCCACCAAAGAGATTTAAAACCAACCAACGAACATACAAACACATATATGGCAGGTACAAGACATAACGGATCGACCCGCCAGTAATGGCTTGTCCTGTGTCCTGATGCCTTATAGTCTAAGGAATCAAATGATAAAGCCCAGAGCTCATAGGCGTCTTTTACCTTCAAACTTTAACTTGATTTATTTATGGGTGGGATTATTAACAAGGTTTTAGGTTACATATAACCCAGCTATAGACATTAATATTGAGACTGATACGGCTGGTTTTCTGTCTACAGACTTTGATACCGAGCAGTGGTTCATTGAGGCTATAGACGTGTTCTCAGACAGAGACTTTGATCAAAAGAAATATTCCACCACCCCAAATGGGGCATTCAAAGAGCTTTCCAAGGTTTATAAGGATAGAATTACATCTTGGTGGGAAGTTCAATCATTGGAGAGCTATATAAAAGACTGGATAGTACCTAGACATTTGAGGATCACACTTACACCAGGCTATAGATACAATGATCCAGAATTAGTGGTAAGGTAGGAAAAAGAAGCCACCCAGAGTTTCATCAGGTTGATGAGATTACTCCTAGAAGAGGAGAAAAAGCAACTAACTAAACTCAATGAGGCCTTGAAGGAACAAAAGGAGGTGACCAAAAAGTTTTCAGGAAAGGTGGATTTTCAAATAAAAGAATTGACTCTAGAAAACGTGGTTAAAAATTCCAATATCATCTCAAAGATAAGAAACATAAATACTATCTACACTCCCTGACAGACGTTATGTCACTTATCCATGTTATGTAAATAGAAGCTCATAACCTGATGATAAATTCATCCATTGGTTGTATAAATTACTCTTTTCAAAGCTGAAAGCCTCACAAATGTGGTTTAGGTTAAGAAAATAAATTGGCATCATTGCTGAAATATTGATAATTTAATGAACACAGAATGATCAGATTTGGCAAGACAAAAGTTTTGTGATTTCCAAACAAATAATTATCTTAAAATACAAATATATGTTGCATAACATTGGTGAATGAAGTTGTGGTGCTATTAGAGTCATATTTAATATTTTGTGTGACTTCCATGAACTTGAAGGACTGCATCCATGCGGTTCAACAATGATTCATACAATTTATTAATTAACTCAGGAATAGCAAAGAATGCAGTCTTACAAGTCTCCCAGAGTTCAACTAGATTCTTTGGTTTTGTCTTCCAAGCTTCCTCTTTCATCCTACCCCAAACATGCTCAATGATGTTCATGTCTGGTGATTGGGCTGGCCAATCCTTGAGCACCTTCATCTTTTTCTCCTGGAAGAACTTTGTTGTAGAGATGCATGTATGAGATGGAGCACCATCCTGCTGCAGAATGTGACCCCTTTTATGATTTGGAATATTAGAGGTAACTAATACTTCTTGATATTTTAGGCTATTGATATTGCCTTCCACCTTGCAAATGTTTTGCACACCCCCATACTGAATGTAACCCCAGACCATAATCTTTCTGGGTGTACTTTGGATCCGTATGGGCTCCAGTAGGTCTCCTGCAGTATTTTCGGTGGCTGTGGTGTAATTCTACTGAAGATTCATCAGAGAAATCCACCTTCTGCCACTTTTCCAGCATCCATCTGTTTAGCAGGCTGTGGGACTTTGCAAATGCCACATGGTTTTTTATTTGCCTTTTGTTTAGTGCTGGCTTCTGGGCACTGATCATCGACCATGGAAGCCATTTCGAGACAGAATCCTTCAAACTGTTTTAGTTGACACAGCGACTTGAGATGACCAGGCCTGTTGGAGCTCTGCTGCAGTGGAAGAGGGGCTTGCTTTGGATTTTCTAACCAATAAGCGTTCCTTCTGAGCAGTTGTCTTGCGGGGTCTGCCAGACCTGGGCTTGTCAAACACATCTCCAATCTCTTCAAATCTTTTTTTAATTCTTTGTACTTGGTGCTGAGACACATTAAAGGTGCCAGCCACCTCTGCAGTGGATCTGGTCTTCAGCTTCTTGATAATCAAGGCTTTGGTCGCAGGGTGGATTTTTGGCATGTTGTCAGAGCTCAAGTTGCAGTTTAAGTGAAGGTCTGTGGTGCTGGATTTCTTTTTATACACACGCACTAATTAACCAATCATTTACTGAGCACAGGCGAGGATGTAAACTAGGATTGGGTGCATCATATGACTAGGCGACTAAACTTTTGTATTGCCAAAATCTGACCATTCTGTGTTCATTAAATGATCAAAATTTCAGCATTGATTCCAATTTATTTTCTTAACTTAAACAACATTTGGGAGGGTTTCAGCTTTCAAAATAGTAATTTATAAAACAACGGATGAATTTAACGTCAGGTTATGAGCTTTTATTTACATAACATGGATAAGCGACATGACTTCTGTCAGGGACTGTATGGGACTTACAAGATTTCAAAAAATAATAGGGCCTATGTTTATGCCACGAGGGGGGTGGTGGTGTAGCAGCCAACACTGAGACCGAAGGGTACTCAACCGAAACTGAGGCCTCTGAGTCAGTAGGGAGAGGAAAAGGAAAACAAGTTAAACATAAAAGGAAGGGTAGAGGCAGAAACCAGGGGGAGGATCGGGTACCATCTTTTAACCTCCCAGGAAACCCACCAAACAATCATCCTGTTTTTTTAGATCCAAAGTACTCTCTCGGAAACTACCCAAATTCCTTGCCCCAACCACAACCTTAATAATAGATGATAATCGAGTAAGTAGTTAACTTGTCCTCTAGAACACCCCCAAATTCAGAAACGGCCATGTTAAGCAAAGGATTATCCTTTGCTCCCACAACTGATTTCAATGAGTTTGATATTGTCAAAGACTTAGATTTATTCGCCAGGAAATTGAAATTGCGAAAACACTTTGCCAAAGATGACAATAAGACTTGCAGTGACCTAAGACTATCAGATGATCTCCTCCAAGATGTACAATTTCTATACCATCTGGGTGACACCAATCCCACTATGGGGGGTGGGGGGAGGTCAAAATCTCAAAAATAAAAGTTCTCGCATGCCACCATATTTGTCAACTTGTTTTGCAGCAAGATCCGAGATTCTGAGAAAACCAGGAGAAACAAACACTATCTAACTAAAAACAAAATGTCCAGTGTTTTAAGTCTGGAGAAAGATCAATCAATCACCATCAAGGCATCCGACAAGGGTGGAAACATGGTAGTGATGGATATTGAGGCATATAAGGATATATGTTTGAGGATACTTGATGATAAAGACAGCTATGAAAGGTTAGCCTCCAGTCCCACTACATTATTCCTTGGTGAATTAAAATGCCTATTAGACCAAGGCATCAATGATAATCTCATAGACAAAAAATGAATATGAGTTCTTACTACCCTCCTGCCCTCTGATGGCAACATTTTATTGTCTATCAAAAATTCATAAGGGGAGGATGCCGCTAAGAGGTAGCCCAATCGTTTCAGACATCGATAGTATTACCCAATACCTGAGGATTTATGTTGACAAGATCTTGAGGCCTTTTGTAATGTCCTTGAACTCGTATTTACGAGATACCACTGATCTGTTAAAGTGAATCGAGGATGTTGTTCTGAAGGATGATATGTTGCTTTGCAGTATTGATGTTGAGGCACTCTATTCCTCAATTCCGCATGAGAAAGGACTTGGAGCAGTACGCCATTTCCTGAAGGGTCGTGGTCGACATTGCGACAAACACAGTGAATTTGTTATCAAGGCTCTTGAATTTTGGCTAACAAAGAATGTCTTCACGTTCGAGGGTAAGTACTTCCACCAGCTCAGGGGCACAGCAATGGGGAGCTTGATGGCCCCATCTTATGCCAACTTGTTCCTAGCCTGGTATTAGGAATCCGTCATATTTAGTGAAAACCCCGGTTTTGAGGCCGAGAAGATTATTCTTTGGGCAAGATTTGTCGATGATGTTTTCATGATATGGAAGGGTGATGAAAGAGAATTTGGAGAGGTGGTGGGCCTGCTCAATAAAAACCAGCTTGGGCTGCGATTTACTTTTGAAACAGATAAAGTCAGACTCCCTTTTTTGGATGTTCTGATTGAAAGAGATAGCAATGGCGTTTTGCAGATGAGTACTTTCCACAAAGATTCACCAACAAATTCACTTCTCAGGTGGGACAGTGGCCATCAAGATAGTTATAAAAAAAGAATCCCAAAAGGCCAATTTATTTGTATGAGGAGGAACTGCCTGATAAATAGTGGTTCCTTACTCATCCGAATGACCTCAGGCTAAAAGAAAGGGGGTATCCTTCAAAAGTTGTAAATAAAGCATGGAGAGAGGTTCGATGTATTGATAGGCTGAAACCTTTGAACGCTATTCAGAAAGAGAAGGAGGAGGTGAATGAGATCTGCTTGATAACCACATATAGTAATGGAACTGATCACGTGAGGCAGGCTCTGTCCAAATATTGGTCAATTTTAAAGATGAACAACGACATTAGTCAATTCCTGCCCGATGCACCAAGGGTCACATACAGGAGGGCCAGATCCCTAAAAGACAGATTAGTCCATAGCCATTTTTCAACCAAAAACAACTCGTGGCTTAAAAATATTTTGAAGGGCTGCTATAGGTGTTGGGACTGTTCCTGCTGCCAATTCGTAGAATCCACTAAGTTTGTCACCAGCAATGTGACAAACAAACAGTACACAATAGGATCCTTCATAAATTGCAAAACAAGGGGCATAGTGTCAAAGCTGCCTGTATTTATTGGTTGGAATACGTGGGCAAAACCATAGGAGAGTTTAGGAGGTGGATTGGAGAGCATAAGCGGGACATTTGCAAGAAGAAAGACACCCCGATAACGAGACATATAAACACAATACATTGAGGTGACGAGAGATTGATCTCGTTTGTGGGGATTGACCAGATTGCCCCACCAATACAAATGGGTGACTGGGACAGAAAGATCCTCCAACAGGAGCCGTTTTGGATCTACGCTCTCGACAATGGCCACCAAAGGGTCTCCATGAGATACTATCTTTTCCCTCCTTATAGGTGCACATTAGACTAGGGAGAGATAGGAGGGAAAGCCACCGTTTAGTGGGGGCGCCATATGCGCAGGCTTTTAGGGTGCCAACCTCCGCTGTTTGGAAGGGTCAGTGAGAGCATTAGTAAGCATAGGGGGATCACTTTAGTTTACTCTCTTTTTTCATCCTTTAACTAGAATAGATTCTATTAACGTGAATCTTAAATGAACACAAAGATCATTTTTGTCCATATTTATAAGGTGACCATTAATCAAAAAATACATCCATTAGCTCCATGTATAGTGTAAATGTGGTTAGTCTGGCATGATCTGATTCTACTGATGTGGTCCTCTGAGCCATTTTTCAAAAGTCTGAGGGTAATCTTCAAGTCCTCATGGCCCAAATAACTGCTTAATGATCGGTATTTATGATGCTTGATTGAATTCCACATATTATTGTTCTCATTTGGATTGAATGATGAACATGTTGCTATAATGTTCACCATTGTATAGTCTGCGTCGGATGGGAGCACTTGCCTAATGCTCTATACTTGCTTTCCTCCGGGTGGTGTCACATGATGTCCTTGGTGACACCCACCATTGAGAAGGAGGACGAAGAAACAAGCGGTGGTATGCAAGCTTGCGTTCAACCAAGTCTGGCGGGTGGGTGTGATGTAAGACACGGAAGCGATAATTCTATTCCAGCGCTGACATAATTTCCTGCCTGTGGCGGCACACGTGACAGCCGCACCAGGAAGATTTCAACCACTTGTGACACCATTCTTTCGCCATAACAGAGGAGGGATCGCTTCTATTTAGCTTTCTGATAAAGGCCATAACTCCCCAGTTTATATCCTCCACTACAAACCTAGCCTAAAAACCCAATGTTGCATGCAGGTACTGTACATATTTTTGGGGGTTTTGGCTAATGTAGTAAGGATTTAGCTGCCTGACGTTTAAGTTTGAAGGCAAAAGACACCTCTGAGCTCTGAGCTTTATCATTTGATTCCTTAGAGTGTAAAGCATCAGGACACATGACAAGCCATTACTGGTGTCTCAATCTGTTACGCCTTGTACCTGCCATGTATGTGTTTGTATGTTCGTTGGTTGGTTTTAAATCTCTTAGGTGGACACCATAGGTTTATCCCCATTTTAAATAAATAAGTAGAAGTTATGTTTTAATGGGTATCTTTCTTTGGCTAATTGGTCCAAGTGCTTAAAGAATAAGTTTACAACCATTTCCAAACGTTTATGCTGTTTTGAGAATCAGAAATACCAATAATTTCTTTCTACAGTTGATAAGAGTTAACATAAATATGTACTTTACACAGTTATCGCTGAAAGTGTTGGCATGTATTACATTTTTGCAGAAAAAGAAATACTTGTATCAAAAAATTATTACTATTGCACATGTTTTGTATATATATGTTTATTTCCTTGGTGTGTATTGGAACAACTCAAAAAAAACTGAGAATAAAAGCCATTTTGGAAACAATTTCATAAACAATGCCAAAAATGGGCCAGAGAAAATTGTTGGAACTCTCAACATATCATCCATTTCTGGGTGCTTCTTGAGGTATGTCTGGGATTATTGTCCTGCTGGCAAACCCATGACCCAGGATGCAAACCCAGCTTTTTAAGACTGGGCACTACTTTGTGACAAAAACTCCTTTGAAAATCTTCTGATTTGATGATACCTTACACACAGACAAGATACCCAAAGCGGCAAAACCCCGAAACATCTTTGAACTCCCAACATATTTGACGGTAGGCCTCATTCCATTTTGGCTAGACAGAATGATGATATTTACCAAAAAGCTCTATGTTAGTCTCATCTGTCCAAAGGACAGTTTCCCAGAAGGATTGGCATACATTTTGACAAACTGTAGTCTAGCTTTTTGTAATGCTCGCAGGGGCAAGTATCTGGAAGTAGGCCACTGGGCCAAAGCACACAATAAAAACTAGAGGAGCTTGACTATTGCTTCTCACTAAGTTTTTTTCAGAGCCTCTAAAGGTGAAGGTGTTGCAAGTAGAAATCATGTGCCACTCATAAAGACTGGTGTGGCGACAGCTTACCTCAGAGGTAAGAACTCATGGACAGACAGAGTCTTTGGATACGTGCGGCCAGAGAGGCCAATGCTGGCAGGTGGGGAAGCTCAGCGGGTACCAGCAGATGAGGCACTTATGAGGCAGCACAGCGGATCTTGCAGGCATGTGCAGGCAGGTTCAGGCTCTTTTAAGGTACAGTAGCTGCAGGTAGGTGCAGGATGGTAAGGCACTGCAGGTGCTAGGACGAGACACAGGTTAGTGCATTGGGAATACAAGCACAAGCACAGGGACAAAATACTCACAGGGACGTGACAACTAATAACTCATCTCTAGTAGTAGACCACATTGCTCAGGCACCTACCATCAGGGGAAGGTGTCTTAAATATACTGTGCTTCTCAGCTATAGTCTGAGTAGTATTTCCAAGTTAGGGTGTACTCACTCTTTAAGAAGAGTGAGAGTACTGGGCACATGGCCTAAGTGCTCTCCCAGGAGACCTGTTCAGTGATTGCAGGCCATGGGAGAAGGAAGTGCCTTACGAGATCTGAGCAGACACCGCAGGCTCACCATCAGGGTGAGTACATCTGAGATACCGGCACAACGAAATGGGTGCTACAGTACTGCCCCCTTAACCACCCTCTTGTTAAGGCCAGAAATACATTTCTTACATTAATATTCTCTTCAGGCTCTCATGACTTCTCCTCAGGACCAAAATTTTTCCAGTTGGCTAAAAAGGGGTAATTTCCCCCTCTTTTTCATAGCAAGGATGTATTTTACCTCAAAGATGTTTTCCGCACAGACCGAAGAAGGCAGGGTAACAGGGTCCTTGAAGTACCAGCTCAGAACAACAGGGTTGAGGGGGGAGACACAGAAGTAGTTAGGGATACGTAAGGAGGCCGGGAGTTTCAGTTTGCAGGACACGTCATTGAACTTCTGGAGCTGAATAGCTTTAATTGTTTCAAGACAAGGCCACTTGAGAATGACCGACATCTTCTCTGGATCCATCTTTAAGTCGTTGTTGGAGATTACATAGCCCAGGAGAGGAAGGAAGGTTTGTTCAAAGACAAACTTCTCGAACTTAGCATAGAGGTGATTCGCCCTCAGTCTTTGCAGGACCTGACAGACATTTCTTCTGTATGTAGGCATGTTGGGAGAGAACTTCATGATGTCATCCAGGTATATGACCACACAAGAATAAAGCAGAATTCCTGGAAAACTGACAAAGCATTGCTTAGCCCAAATTGTATTACCAGATATTGTAAGTATCATGGGAGACTTCATGGGAATATCTTCAGAGTGTATCTGGACCAGATTGTAAGCACTACGGAGGTGAAGTTCTGTAAAGATTCTGTAACCTGGTTGATGGCTGAAGAATTCTGGTATGAGGTAGTTTGTACTTGTTCTTCATCATGATTTAGGGATTGAGACCTCTGTAGTCAATGCATGGCTGAAGAGAACTGCTCTTTTTCTTGATAAAAAGGAATTGGCTCCGACAAATTCCCTCGCCAGATTCTCCTTAATGTATTCAGACATGGCTTGAGTCTCCGTCTTGACAGAGGTTAAATACAACCACGAGGAGGAGGGGCTCCTGGAATGAGGTAAATAGGGCAATCATACAGCCTGTGTGATGGCAGAGTCTTACCATCTTTCTTGTAAAAGTGGACAGGAATGAGACACTTCTTGTGACAGGCCATTCCCAGTGCAGTACTTCTCTGGACATCCAGTCCAAGGCAGGTTCATGCAAGTGAAGTCATGGTAGGCTTCCAATAGCAGTGGATGGGACAGACTCGGAAGTAAATGGAAGACAATCTTCTCAGAGTGCCGTGTGGCACCCCTAAAGTCAAGCCGCCACAAATGGTACTGCACCCAACACCCTGAAGTGTGATGCCTGAAGAGAGGTAAGGGTCATGTTGCTGGAATTCCCCTAAAAACACCCAACAGATTCTGAACTCCAATCAGAGAGTGAAGGGTAGAAGAAACACACCCTAGGGCAGAGCCCACTTCTGGTTGAAGTGAGGAGTTAGGTTATGGAGAGGTAGGCAAAGAGGAGTTAGCGAGCCTGCAGACAGCCTTCAGGCTGTGCAAAGCACAAGCTGCAGAAGGGGTACCAGGACCCCAAGCTGCCAGGTCTTTATGTCAGGCCGTGAACTGGAGGGTCCTGAGCTGCAAGCTCAGTAGCAATACTGTGTAACTATCCAGGGGCACAGCAACCGTCAGAGGGCTAGAGAACCAGTGTGGATCTGGGGTCTTATACAATCCAGTTTGCCTGCCTGATAGTTAGCCACGAGGGAGCTTCGAGGCACATGGGAAGCTGAAAGTACCTAGAACCTCATCCCACGGAGAAGACAGCTGGTAGGCTGACACACCTGATTCCAGCAGGGTGGACCCATCTCTCTCCGGACTGGCTGAGCCGCATACATGGTTCTACACACAAGTCCTGGCTGTGCTTCAAGATCATCAGTAAAGGTACAGAACTGTGGAATTGCCTCCTTGTCTCCTTCCTGTGATCTTCCCTGCAATCTTCATTGCTTCTCTCACTATCTTCTACATTCTCAACCTCTACTACTGCTCCTAGGGGCCTGATCCTGTTGAGGAGAGTAATCCACCTTGCTGCACTAACATTCATCCCCTGGGAGTCCACTACATGCAGAGCTTGTCACTCCTGACCAGATTACTCAGCTGGCATCACAAACTATCCATAAACTCTAACCCCCTGTAAATAACCACCTTTTACATGTCCAATCAGGGCCATAGCTCCTGGATGCCGCCACCATGAAAGAGACTGCCTGTCCCGGCCAGCCGTGTACCCCAACCCTTCTGACCACGACAGCTGCATGCCAACCTGAAGATCCACTGACTCGTTGATGAAAAGGATAGATTCAGAGAAAGGTTTTCTATTCGCCAATTAAATAGTGATAGGCACTCGAAGTCGTCTGATAGGGATCCAATACCGATCCACTACAGCCTGTTCCACAAAGCTCACATCGGAACCTAAATCCAGAAGAACCAGCTCAGATAATAGGATAGATACACAGGATATAGACAAAGAGAGAGCTAAAATTAAGATGACATGTGCTTACCTGGGTTGGCCTTTCTAACAGACCCTAGGCTAGTTAGTTTCTGGCTAGAGATGAGCGGTGTTCAATTCGAAATGTTCGCCAATCTGAAATTCGAGCTGTTTTAGGAGGTGTTCGAGTCATTCGACGAATGCGAACAATTAGCTTCAAATTCGTCAGTTCGAGGTTATGTTCGATAACGCTTCGATCACCAAAAGCGTAACTGGCTTTTCACAGTAATACTGGTAATGAATGTTAATATCCAGTTTCAGTGTATAGTGTGTGGGGGGTGGGGTTTAGATGAGTGCTGGAGAAATAATGCTGATCTCCATTTTTTTTCCCCTAACCGCATATACAGTAGGGCGGTGCAGGCTGTCAGCCAATCACACACACACACAACAAAGTGCATTTTTTGCACACAAGCAAGGGCATATGTCATTGGCTGTGTATGTCACATGTCCTTGCCCTATAAGACCCATCCATTTTCCCCATCGCCACCATTTGCTCAGTGCTGCAGTTGTGTGTCAGTCAGGCACCGCTACTGCTGCTATGGGTGCTATAAAGTGTTAGTTAGATAGATAGTGAGCGAATCTAAATTTAGATAGACAGATAGGTTTAGGGAGTAGGGTCTAGTTAGAATCTCAGCACTTTTGAGGGCTACTTCAGACAAGTAGGGAGTAGGGATTAGTAGTAAATATCAGCCCTTTTCAGGGCTACTTCATAGAAGTAGGGACTAGTTATAATATCAGCCCTTTTGAGGGCTAGGTTAGAGCAGTTCCTGGC
This sequence comes from Allobates femoralis, assembly GCA_033576535.1. NCBI lineage: Eukaryota > Metazoa > Chordata > Amphibia > Anura > Aromobatidae > Allobates > Allobates femoralis. Next base: position 11,958 of record JARQOC010000340.1, read on the forward strand.
AGTTTTTGCCAGGCAGGTCTGTGCCAGTGCTGTGCAAGTGTTTTTCACAGCATCTGGCCAGATCTAGCTCAGGCAATCCGTTAGAGCAGGTAGTGTAGCAATGCTGTGAAGCAAGCTACACCACTTGTCTTCAGTAGCCAATTTTTAACTGCAGCTAGTCCAGGCAATTTTTTTGGGCTGGTAGCAGTGTCAGTTAGACAGTGGTGTAGCTCACTTGTGAAACAAGCTACACCGTCTGTCTAGTTCAGACTAATTTTTAACTGCACCTAGCCCAGGTAATAGTTTGGGCCTAATAGCAGTGTCATTTAGATAGTGGTGTAGCCCACTTGTGAAACACGCTACACCGCCTGTCTAGTTAAGATGAATTTTTAACTGCACCTAGCCCAGGTAATGGTTTGGGCCTAGTAGCAGTGCCATTTAGATAGTGGTGTAGCCCACTTGTGAAACAAGCTACACCGCCTGTCTAGTTCAGACTAATTTTTAACTACACCTAGCCCAGATAATAGTTTGGGCCTAGTACCACTGTTTGGCCACTCAGCTCTGCTCAATTCCCATACTAATTTTTTTTTCCCATTAACTGCAGAGTTGCCAATTTGGTCACATACAAAATGAGTGGCAAAAGGCCTGCTGCTGGTGGAAAGGGGAATCGGCATGGTGGAAAGGGCAATAAAGTTTGTGTTTGTGTTTGTGGGGTAGGTGGTAAAGCAACAGTAACATCTGCTGAAGGAAGACCATCGTCCAGCCAAAATAAGATGTCTACTTCTTTCTGTGGACAATCTGATATGATCCCTTTCTTACGGACACGACCATCGACTTATTGTAGATGAGGCACAAAAAGAGCAGGTGCTTGAATGGATCTCAAGTGCTCCATCAATCTCCTCCACCTCAACTTCAACATCCCAAACCCTCCAGTCCTCTGAGGTGTCACCCCAATTGCACTTGCTTCCTCCCAGCTCCCAAGTCTCCAGCCGCCCTACTGAAAATGGGGTAACAGAGATAGTTGAGTCTGCAGAACTGTTCAGTCACACTATAGCCTGGGAATCAGAGGTTTGCTCCAAAGCTGCAGTGAGTCCAGATGAGGAAATGATATGCACTGATGCCAGAAGCTTTGTGAGTCGGATCCAGGCCCAGATGAAGAAGGTTCTGAGCATAATGTAGACCCTCATTCCCAAACTGTAACTCCTCTTGGAGGAGACAATGAGGAAGATGCTGATGAGACTCAGATACCTGATTGGACCAACAAGTTAACTTTTCAGTCAGGGCAGGAAGAGGTTGTCTCTGAGGATGATGGGTGTGATAACACACAGGGTAATGATGAGGTTTGAGATCCCACTTACTGTCAACTCACAGTCAGCCAGTTGATGAGGTCAGCAGAGGAGGTGGAGGAGATTGATAGTGACGACAAGGTTAGGTTACGCCTTCCTGGACAGAGACGGAGTACTGAAAGTATGTCAACAACTGCATCCGAAGCCACAACTCTGCCTCTGAGCAGAAGTCGTGGTGGCTCTGCAGGTCGCATGGGCTCTAAGCCTTGCCTAGCCTGGGCCTTTTTTGACATCGACAAGGATCACTCAACTCATGTGATCTGTAAGATTTGTCACCAATCTCTGAGTAGAGGCCAAAAACTCAATAGTTTGAGTACTTCATGCATGAACCGTCACATGGATATGAAGCACAAGTCGCAGTGGGAAGCTCACTGTGCTACAATGCGGGCTAACCGGGCGGGCCAACCACCGTGTGCCCCATCAAGCGCATCCGTGTCCTCTTCATCCTCTGTGACTGTGGGGACAGCTGTCACATATGCTTTTGGATGCAGACCTTCCACCTTTTTACCCGCAACAGGTCTTCACTTGTTTTTGAAGTGGAAAATGCTGCTGGTGTTGAGCTCTCTCAGACATCAAGAGCACCACCTTTGGATGAAGGCAACATTATATCTCCACCTACACCGCCCTCACAGACCAGCAGTTTGCAGGGGACGCCCTACTCAACCCCGTCTCAGCACAGCAGTCAGCCCTCGTCCCTCAGATGTGGACAAGTAAAAGACCATTTCCTCCTAGCCATGACAAAGCTAAGAGGTTGAATTTCACCTTCTGCAAGCTGTTGGCTATAGAAATTCTGCCTTTCCGCCTGGTGGACGCAGAGGATTTTAGAGACCTTATGTCCGTCGCAGTGCCCCAGTACCAGATGCCCAGTCGCCACTACTTCTCCAAGAAAGGTGTGCCTGCGTTACACCAGCATGTCGCAGACAACATCACTGCATTCTTGAGAAACTCTGTATGTGACAGGGTGCATTTCACCTCAGACACTTGGACAAGTAAGCATGGACAGGAGCTTTACATGTCGCTGACTGGGCACTGGGTAACTATGGTTAGAGCTGGAGAAGGGTCTGCTGTACGAGTGTTACCATCCCCACGAGTTGTGCGTCAATCCTCGGTATGTAGTTTAGAGTTAGATTAATGCACTCGCATGGTATTTTAGTTGCTTAAGGTGAACTTATTTCAAGATGAGGTGCAGATGGTGACTTAGCAGGTTGTTAACGTTTCGGCCCACTACAGGCCTTTATCACAACATCACTATAGATAAAACAAAAAAACTTTTTACAATTTTGTTCAGTGAAGTATATACAGGTGTAAAAAAACAAATATATACAAGTATGTACAGATATATATGAAGAACCATGGTCTGACCATGTTGGCAGCTACATAATTGAGGACTAATATTTAAATGTTGGAGATTTAAGAACATGGTCACCAAGGAAAAGGAGAGAAAGAGAAGCTGGTGTATAAATAGAGATAAGAAGGTATGGCTTGTTACCTGCCGTTGTATGCTTATAGGGATTTGTCCAGTTATGGTTTGGGGATATAGGAATATATCTTTGTCCTATAGTGAAAGAAGACTATAAACATCATATTGTCAAAAGTGCCTTAGTGTACCCAGTTTGCAGCTATAAGTAGCTGCATAAGTTCCAAATGATGTTTGATCCACTTAGGGCTCTGTATGAAGTAGATGTGATCCCAGGAATCTTATTGTCCCTTGGGAATTTGTATGATGAATCCCTATGTCAAAGTTCAGGATATGTGTCTGTACTTATTCCTGCAATATAATGGTAGATGGTATAGGATAGAGTATATAGGCATATGGCAAGTATGTAGTTAAATTTTAGTCTTGAAATAAGGAAGACGGCACTCACCGTTCTGTTGCTGTGCTGTGACCCGTGGAAGCGCACGCTGCGCGAAACGGTGCCGTCGTCACCTCAGCTCTACACCCCCCCTCCCTGTACCATGTGAATATTGCACCCTGAATAAAAGCACAGCAACAGACCGGTGAGTGCCGTCTTCCTTATTTCAAGACTATATTATATGTTGCCTAGTGACGGGCACCACCTGGCCGAACACCGGTCGCTTCAGAGCGTTCTCTCCGATAAGCCGGCAGCATTGGTGCCCCTGTTTCTTCTGTGTTTTGATTGTAGTTAAATTTTAGGTGGTTACCTATTAGTCCTTGGATTATACCTTGGATTATAACCTCGGTACAAAACCCTAAAAGATTCTTGGCAGCCCTCTTTGGAGATGGGGGTAAGGTAAACCTTATCCTGCAAAATAGTTAGTAATAGGATCAATTACCGTATATACTCGTGTATAAGCCGACCCGTGTATAAGCCGACCCCCTTACTTTTGTCCCCAAAATCTGGGAAAACCTATTGAATCGTGTATAAGCCGAGGGTGGACCCCAGCACAGGTATACAGCCCCCAGCAGTGTGGTATACAGGCCCCCCCAGTGGTATACAGGCCTCCCCAGTGGTAGTATACAGCCCCCAGCAGTGTTACAGCAGCCTCCCCAGTGGTATATACAGGCCCCAGCAGTGTTACAGCAGCCTTCCCAGTGGTATATACAGCAGCAGCCCCAGTGGTAGTATACAGCAGCCCCAGAGGTATATACAGCAGCAGCCCCAGTGGTAGTATACAGCAGCCCCAGAGGTATATACAGCAGCCCCAGTGGTAGTATACAGCAGCCCCAGAGGTATATACAGCAGCCCCAGTGGTAGTATACAGCAGCCCCAGAGGTATATACAGCAGCAGCCCCAGTGGTAGTATACACGCAGCCCCAGAGGTATACAGTCCCCCCCCATCAGTATCCAGGGCCCCCCCCTTGCTCCGCAAACCTGTAAAGTAAAATCATTATACTTAGCACTGTCCTGTCGCCGCCGTCCCCGCCGCTGCCGACATCACGCTCCTCCGTCTTCATCCAGCGTCTTCCGGCTTCCTCTGGTCGGCGCAGGCAATGACGTCATTGCCTGCGCCGACAGGAAGCCGGAAGAAGACGGATGAAGCCGGAGGAGCGCGATGTCGGCAGCGGCGGGGACGGCAGCGACAGGACAGTGATAAGTATAATGATTTTACTTTACAGGTTTACGGAGCAAGGGGGGGGGGGCCCTGGATACTGATGGGGGGGGCAGGCGGGCGGCCCCATGTTGGTTGGTATACTCGCGTATAAGCCGAGGGGGGACTTTTCAGCCCAATTTTTGGGCTGAAAAACTCGGCTTATACGCGAGTATATACGGTATATAATGAGTACTTAGCTTATGGAGTCTTTTAGGTGTCCACAAGAATGGTCCTTACAAGAGCGATGAGTCCGGGCATGCGCAGTAGTGCTAAGTGCCCAGGCAGGAAATGACGTAGTGCTGTATGTAAGCGTTACCACAGTGACAGTATCTATTAAGAGAAGCTTAATAAAGTGTGATTTTATAACTATCTAGTAGTGGTTTGCCTCTTAATGTGGTGGCAAGTAGTTAGCTTTCAATTAAAGGCAAATTTTTTTTATAAAATAACAATGTAGTTATTATGGGCTGTAGTTTAAGTGGTGAAACAGTGCCTGGTCATGTGGGATATAAGTAGGGTGATAGAGACATGATAGTGCATTACATCTTATGATGTTTGTATATTATTGCAATCATATGTATTGGAGCATATGTCCACTTTACACGCGGCTACATTTCTAGCTTATCCACAGGTAACTTACTGGCTGCAGTGAAATCATGGAGACATGGTTCTATCTTGTTGCAGTGTACAAATGGAATAATGTCTCCATGATTTCACTGCAGCCAGTAAGTTACCTGTGGATAAGCTAGAAATGTAGCCGCGTGTAAAGTGGCCAATAGAGATATCATGTTATGAAATACAAGTAGGGTGATATAAGCATGATAATGCATTATATCTTATGATGTTTGTATAATATTGCAATCCATAACATATGTACTAGAACATGTAAGAATATAGAAATAACATGTTATAAATAGGTCACAGGTTAATCTCCTACTGGAATCCAAACTAAAAAACTGTATAAATAGGGAAAAAGGAAAAGAGAATATGAAAGGAAACTTGTCAAAATTTAGGGAAGGGAGGGCAGGGAAAATATTTTACCCAGCAGAGAGGTGTACTAGAAGGCAAAGAATAATTATGTTGGAATCTGGAGGAAAAAACGGATCTAGGTTAGCCAGACTATCTATATCTATAGTGACGTTGTGATAAAGGCCTGTAGTGGGCCGAAACGTTAACAACCTGCTAAGTAACCATCTGCACCTCATCTTGAAATAAATTCACCTTAAGCAACTAAAATACCGTGTGAGTGCATTAATCTAACTCTAAACTACATTGTGGGTCATCAGATCCTTTCATTTGCACCGCCATACAAGATCACAAAAGTGAGTGCTGGTCATTAGACGTTTTGAACAATCCTCGGTATGTAGCAGTTTCTCCACTGCTTCTGCCTCCGCAACCTCGTCTCGGTCCTCCACCTGCGCACAAAGCCTGTCTGGTAATGCCACCTGCGTTGTAACTGCTGTGGTATAGCGTTCACGGACCGGGTCGAGTTCACTCACTTGGCAGCGATATTTAAACACAGCAACAGTCTCTCCATTTAATTAAAAGTCATTTTGGTTTATTCTGTCAGCATAAACCACCCTCCAGCACATAAACAGGAGCCTTTCTTCGGCTTACAGGTACATACCGCCTGGTATACAGTCTGTTGTTACCTCACACACAGGGCTTGTCTGCCATCCGAGACCTGTGACCAGGAAGTGGCCACCTGATAACAGCCCAGCGGCTTGCAGGCTCTCTCCATGCATCAGTATGTCTCATGTCAGAACACAGACTCCATTAAAACATCCTGAGACGGGGGGCGTGGCCTAGCTATGGAGGAGTGAGGACGCTGGTTACACAGGCTCCCGCTTCCAGGTCTTCTTATCAGTTAAATAAGCCCAGATTATCAAGGCACCGAGGAGAACATGCGAAGGGGGAAGCCGGCGAGACCATCAGGATCCGATCCCCAGACTTCTAGGAGCTCTGAAGCCTCCATAAAACGCTTCTTCAGCCCAGGAGATCAGATTCCCGCCAGAACCCAGAAAACAAAGATGGCCGCGACAGGGAGAAGAGTCGCGGCGGAGATGATGGCGACTGCAGCAGACGGAGCAGCGAGCCGGCGGACACAAGCGCAGAGCACCCAAGGGACAACAGAGGGCTCCGGTAGCCAGAGGGTAATGAAAACCAGAGGCTCAGGTAACCGGCCGGCCGGGGGGATGGAGGTGGGGGCGAGCTCCCAGCCCGAGCGCATAGACTCTCCTGGAGGCACGATCCCTCAGAGTCCCCCACAGATGGGAGGCATAAATCAAGCTACAACACTCCAGAGACCCCCTAATATGCAACAGATGGGGACCCCAGCACCCAGGACCCAAGGAGCGCAGTTAGTGGCTGGGGGTGAACATGGAGAGCCCCCTCCCCCGACACCTGCAATTGTATATGCATCGGTGTGCTCTGCCCGGACCCTGTATCCTGACCCCAACAGTCAGCTATGTACAGATCAGTTACACTCAGATGATCAGTCCCAGAACTTCAGTGTACTGGGGGAGTTGAATGATTTAAGAACCAGGATGGCATCTATTCCCACCCGGGAAGACATGGAGGCATACATAGGTCGCCTAGAGCAGGCATACAGGAGTGAGTTATCATGCCTAAGAGGAGAGGTCACTAGGGTGGATTCCCAAGGCCAAGACCACGCACATAGAATTTCAGCTCTAGAGGAAATCTGCAGAACACAACAAGCTACCCTCCTAAACCAATCGAACCAAATCACACATTTAATTGATGCCTTAGATGACGGCGAAAACAGGGGGAGACGAAACAACCTACGCATAAGAGGACTGCCTGAAACAGTAGCTTCCAGAGACTTACCAAGGGTGCTGCAGAGTATATTCAATGAGCTACTGAGTGATCCCCCCTCAAACTACATAGAACTTGACCGTGCCCATAGGGCTTTGGGCCCCAGACCTGATGACTCAGACTGGCCACGCGACGTGATCTGTAGAGTCCACCATTACCTGACCAAAGAAGCTATAATGATCAAAGTCCGGAACGGTAAACAATGCAAATTTGAGGATAAGTTTCTGACCATACTTCCAGACCTCTCTAGGCTGACTCTTCAGAAAAGAAGGGCGCTACGTCCCCTCCTGGACACTCTGAGAGATCATGATATACCATATACATGGGGATTCCCCTTCAGACTCCAAGTTAAAAGTGAAGGCAGACAGATTATCCTGCGGTCTCCTGCTGATATGTCCTCATTCACCTCGGCCCTGGACCTCCCTATGGTCCCTATCCAGGGATGGCCGGAGTTCCCACTGAGAGTAGGAGACGGATTCCAGAGACCAGGCGGAGGATTACGTCGGCGACAAGGCCAGAACGAGGAGCGTAGACAACATCGTTAAGAAGAATTCGGAGCTGACTACAAAAACCCAGCCATTTAACTGGAAACAAAAACTGAGGACTGATCGAGCACCTTGAGAAGTTTCTTTTCTCCCCCTTGACCCCTCCTATTTTTCCTCCCCTTCCCTCTCCCTTCCCTATACCCCCCTTCCTCCCTTTACCCTACCCCCCCCTCCTTCCCCTTCTCACCCCGAGCAGCCCTCTGAAAAATATTGGTTTGGTGTACTGAACTAGTCCTCCCTGAAAAGATCTGGATTGGTGAAAGACTATTTCTCTTGGAGTATCTTGCTAAAATGTCTTTTATGTGAAGTTAATGAGTGGTCTCGCAGGATGGAAATTTTACATATGTCCCCCCCCCTCCTCCCTCTCCCTATCCCTCCCCCTTCCATTGACATTAACTCATAAACTTACCCTAGGTATAGAATGTCTAGACTCAAGATTTGCTCATACATTGTTAGGGGCTTCAACACCCCTCAGAAACGCTCAAAAGTCCTGAATGAAATGCATAAATCTGGGGTTATGCTTTTACTCCTTCAGGAGACCCATTTTAAAGGGGGCCGTGTCCCTGTCATCGGAGACCAACGCTACAACGTCTGGATCCATAGCCCAACCCGATGGGGAGATTCAAAGGAGTATCCATTGCGATTCACCGATCCCTCACTCACTCGGTCCTGGACACAGTCGTCGACGAAAATGGTCGGTATATTTTATTAAAAATAAGAGTAGGACCTACAATTTTCACAATAGCCAACTGGTATCTACCAAATAACAACCCTGCCAGCCAATGTATAGCTCTCCTAGGCACACTTGCAGACTTTGCAGAGGGAGTTATCGTTATAGGAGGAGACCTAAACTTCACTTTGAACCCCTCGGTTGATAGTTCCTCTGGTGGCAGAGGCCTATCAGGGTCCAAACTGAGGGCGGTTAAGCGAGCGATACAGAACCTAAGCCTGGTAGACCTATCGAGAGCCCTTCACCCCCACGACAGAGATTACACCTACTTCTCATCTGTCCACGACTCCTATAGTAGAATAGACTACTTTTTAGTTAGTCAGAGAGTTTTGACATGGGAGCCACAGGCTACCGTGGGACAGATGTGCCTCTCCGACCATACTCCTATTTTCTGTCACCTGCGCCTGCCGGGGGTAAATGACAAACAGTGGTCCTGGAGATTAAATGATAACCTCCTGAATGATGAAATCTGCTGCTCAGAGGTAAAGGAAGTGATCTCTGAATTCCTCTCTATACACGAAGCAGACCAGACAGTCCTCCCAACCCAGTGGGAAACTCTGAAGTGCGTGGTGAGAGGAGTATTAATTAAACACGGCTCTAGAATCAAACGAGAAAAATGTAACAAAATAGACACTCTAGTAAAGAAAATAGGGGACCTAGAGAGTATCCACAAAAGGACGCTAGAGAAGCAGACTCTAGCAGACCTGATAATGGTTAGAGATGAACTTAGGGGCCTCATTGACCAGAAATACTTAAGAGGAAGAGAAAGGATCCACAGGTATCTCTATGAACATGGAGATAAATGTGGAAGGCCTTTGGCTAGACTGCTCCATCCGAAAGGTATCCCTGGGCGTGTTCCACAAATTAAACAACAAAACGGGGAAATTTCTCAAAACCCTGAAGCTATCCTGCAAGCATTTAGAGACTTCTACAATCATCTCTACAATATAAAAGGGCATTATGCCGACATGAATAAAGAGAGATATAAAGAAAAACTAAAAACCTATATGGAAAATACAGCCCCACCAGCTATTGCCCCCGAATTAACCAATACACTGGAGACGGACTTCTCTGAAGAAGAGGTCAAAGAGGTGATCAGTAGCTCCCCCGGAGGTAAGAGCCCAGGACCAGATGGGTTTACATCCAAATTCTTCAAACTATTCTGCCCCCAGGTGGCCCCGTTCTTGGCGAGGACGTTCAATGCCATTACCTCAGATTGCACGTGGGTCCCACAATCACTGGAGGCCCACATTAGTGTTATCCCTAAGCCTGACAAAGATCTCTCGGAAGTGGCCAGTTATAGGCCTATTTCCTTAATAAATATAGACATTAAGCTATTTTCCAAACTTTTAGCCAATCGTCTAGCCCCTCTCCTTCCCTCTGTGATACACAATGATCAGGTGGGATTTGTACAGGGGAGGGAGGCTAGGGATAACACTAACAAACTTATGCTGCTTATGGCCCGGTCGAAGGGCCGTAAGATCCCAATGTGTATACTATCGGTTGATGCTGAAAAGGCCTTCGACCGGGTCAACTGGTGCTTTCTGGAGGCCTCGCTGGAGCGGTTGGGCCTGGGGACACGATTTATGAGCAGAGTCATGTCTCTATACAGTTGTCCCACAGCCAGGGTTAAAGCTAACGGAGGATTGTCAACATCTTTCCCGATTAACAACGGAACCCGACAGGGATGCCCTCTCTCCCCATTACTTTACGTAATTATCATGGAATACCTTGCTGTGGCTATACGTGGGAGCCCTGACATTAGAAGGGTGGAACTCAACGACAGGCAGTATAAAACAGCGCTCTTCGCTGATGACTTACTGTTATTTGTAACTCAACCACGCACGTCCTTCCCTCGATACTCAAGGTCTTCGGGGAGTATGGTAAGCACAGCAATTTTAAGATCAACACCCATAAGACGGAGGCCTTGGATGTGTCCCTACCCAGGGGGGAGAGGGAGCACCTGGCGGAGTCCTTCCCATTTAAGTGGCAGCTGTCGGGTCTGAAATACTTGGGAATAGTGGTCCATAGTGATATTTCCAAATGGTTCAATCTAAACTACCCCCCCTGCTGCAAAAAACAACAAACGATCTAAGCAAATACGATAAACGTCGTGTATCCTGGCTCGGACGAATCAACGCCATAAAAATGGATGTTCTACCCCGCTTCCTATTCTTGTTCCAAGCGGCCCCACTGGCAGTCCCGGCTCAGTTTTTCAAACAATTGCAGTCTATTGTCTCTAGATTTGTGTGGGGAGGGAAGCGTCCCAGAATAAGTTTACAGACCTTATATAGACATAAATCTCAAGGCGGTACGGGACTACCCAACTTTAAAACTTACTATAAAGCCGCAGTTCTAAATCGTCTGATTGATTGGGAATACCACGGAGAGGAAAAACAATGGGTGGAACTAGAGCAGTCAACAGTAGACATTCCTCTTTGGAGTTTGCCTTGGATACTGCCAGCAGACAGACCCCAATGGGGTATGGACGACCCCCTCATGACCACAACTTTAAAACTCTGGGACCCACTGAGTAAACAAAATCTAAGGGCAAGGAGCCCGGGACCTCTCACTCCTCTTTTTCATAATCCAGCGTTCCCCCCGGCACTGCAGGCCCAATCCTTCTTGAAATGGCGTCGCAAAGATCGACCTCGTCTAATGCAGGCGTTTGTGAGGGGGACCCTCCAGACGGCCGATGACCTGGCCGCAACGGCCTCTAGCAGGACATGGTTGGAGCACGCACAGCTTAGGTCCTATATAGCCAGTTTACCACCGGACGTGGACTTTTCGGCCCCCCCGACACCATTAGACAAACTGTTTCTTCTCGACTCCCCGCCAGACCACACAATTTCATCAATCTACTCTATTCTTAATACACGAGCAGATAATGACAGACCAAAATTCATGATTAGATGGGAAAGGGAATTGAGAGAAGAGATCCCCGCTGAGGACTGGGAGAAGGCATGCATATACACTCATAAACTCTCAATGGCGTGCCAAGCTCACGAGAGAAACTATAAAATCTTGACTCGATGGTACCGTTGCCCATCCATCCTACATGCGGCCTTCCCCTCAGTCCCAGACACTTGTTGGAGGTGTAACAAAGAAGTAGGCTCCATGATACACATTTGGTGGGACTGTGAAGGTATTAAGCCTTTTTGGAGAGCAGTTTTCCAACTATATGGGAAGGTATATGACAGGACTCAAGCGATGATTCCTGATACAGCCCTACTATCGATACTCCCAGGCTCCTACAAATCTCAGAAGACTGATCTGCTTAGATTTTTTCTAACAGCAGCCCGGACGGTCATACCCAGGCACTGGAAGTCTTCTCTCACCCAAACATTAACGGAGTGGTTAGCGGAGATGGTGAAACTACACCGCATGGAAGAACTCACAGCGGAGGTCTCCGATGCCAGGGACCGATATCTCAAGACCTGGGGTCCCTGGATTGTTATTTAAAGATTCCCAGACCTTTAGAGATACATTCTGAGGGGGAGTTGAAGAGGAATTAAGATCTCGGTACAGGGAGCTTCCATTCCCAGTGAGCTTTATGAGATAAAGGGTCCGTTATTAAATAACTGTGGGCCCCCCTGCCGGGATCTCCCTTCCTAATCTTTATATACTATACTGAAAACCTATTCTTCCCACTGTATCCTCCCCTCTATCCCATCTCTATTGTTACTAATTTCATGCTGATCTTTACTCTCTCTTTGTGCTTGGTGACCTATTGGTGGTGACATATAGTAATGGAATGAGACTTTGTGCCTAAGATCTACGGTCTGAAATACCTGACAGCCCTGCCTGGGCCAACAGTCGATAGAATGCTCTAAGCAAAGACAGGGTCATACCTCTTTTATTTACCCTGACTCCTAACTATAGTAGATTCACCCATTTTGCCATATACTGCATCAAACTTACTTAGAAGTCACCCTATTATGACCAAGATAAGTGAAGTAACATATTGATCTAGACCCATGCTGATAAACAGAGCTGACACATACTGGAGCGTTTAGAATCTGATTCTATTGAGTATCAAATACATACCATAGAATAATGGAATTATTTCCTGATAGAGGAGATAAACAATTTTTTTTTTCTTTTTTTTCTTTTACTTTCTCTCCTTTTCTTTTTTTTCCCTCTACACCTGCCCTATTATTAAGTAGAAGACATCTGTGAAACTTCCTAGCTCATTTACCAAAGTGTATTCCAAGTCTCTCGTTATTATATTTCGAATTGATATGTTTATTGCTTATTAAGACAGATACTGTAGAGGCCATGTTGGCCCTTAAATAATCTAAAATTTCTATGTTATGGTAACCAGGAGGAAAGTGACCAGTTCTACTGTATACTCAGTTGTTTGTGGCAAATTTTTTGACCTTCAATAAAAACATATTGAACATAAAACATCCTGAGACACACCCACATCTCCAGCAACTTGCAAGCTTAACTCTTGCCATGCTGTTTAAACAGACTGTGGCTTCCATGGCAAGACATTCATAAAACAGACAGCTGACTTCTGCCTGTGCGAAACACACCGGTCATGCACAATGCCACTTACTACATCACATATTCCCCCCCTCTGCCTAAAGCCATCTGGCTTGGCACCATATGTTCCTATACAAGGGGCCATCGGTGTTGCCACCAGAGTTCAGACCTTGTCAACCTGTCAGGGTCTGTCACCTTATGGCCACTTTACACACGGCAACTGGAAGATAGAAACCGGCAGGTGTCGGAGACAATTGTACCTTTTACCTTCAAAACACCTTGCAGATACCTGAATTGCACGCAGCCACTTCAAGGTGTTTTGAAGGTAAAAGGTACAATTGTCTCCGACACCTGCCGGTTTCTATCTTCCTGTTGCCGCGTGTAAAGTGGCCATTATGTGTATACGTCCCATCTCTGTGAGGCCTTCCTGACCCCCAGTAGTTAGTACAATAGTGTGCTTCCCTTGCATCTGTGCCTACTGACTGGTTTTCTCCAGGACCAAGTGCCTCCAGGTCCACGCTTCTGCCACAAAGAAGTATCAAAGACACCGGAATGCTTTGAATTAAATTATTTTCTGCTTTATTTCCGACATGTTTTGGAGCTCAAATCCCAGCTCCTTCCTCAGGTCATCCCTGAGGAAGGAGCTGGGATTTGAGCTCCGAAACGCGTCAGAAATAAAGCAGAAAATATTTTAATTCAAAGCATTCCGGTGTCTTTGATATTTCTTTGTGGCAACAGCGCAGACCTGGAGGCACTTTGTTCTGGAGAAAGTTCATATCCCACATCGTGGAAGTGCGGTCCTTGCGGCAGCTGCTAAGTTTGAGCGATCAAGCTAGTTGTGAGCTTCACAACCAAAGCAGGTGAGGAGATTTTATACTATACGTTATCTGTCTCCTAAGTGGGATAAGACCCTATGTGCATTCTCATTTTTTTAGATTACTGACTGGTCTTGGGCTTCTGTCTATGAGACATGGTCTGTCACTGTCACCAGGCTCTTTTCAGTCAGCACATGTTTTGGATATGTCTGTTTGTCAGATCTTTCTCTCCATGGCCACCACCAACGGGTAGAGTGGTAGTGAGTCACGTTTACAGTCACATCTCCTGCCTGGTCTGACTCTAGGATACCTTGGTTAGACCTCCCCCGCCCCCGGCGGTCAATACAGCAGTATGATTCCCTTCCCTCTTTATCCACGATCAAGTCTGACTTTGTATTATTACATATTATATTATCTCTTTTCTCTAGGACCCTCAGCATTGGTGTAACAGGTGATTCTCTACCCCTCAAACTGTTATGCACCCTATCCTTAGGATGTCTTAGGCAAGCTCTTGGTTGCCATTTGTCTGCATCGCCAAGAGACCTGTTGCACCATTGGTCTCTAGCTTCTGCTGTGACCCATCTATTACTGGGAGAATCCCCACTCCGTTGAGTACCATGATGTAAAGATGGCTTCCATCTTCGGCAGCGACGCTGTTTCTCAATTGTCACTCTTTCCAGCCTCAACTGCTATACTTCTTTCAGGTGAGTCACCCTATATGTTAGAAGAATCCGCAAATTTGTCGAGACTCTCCCTTGTTCCAACCATGAGGAACTTAACCATACCCCCTTTCCTGGGTATCTTCTTTTCACTATTATTGGGAATTCGTACTCTCGTCACTCCAGCCTTATCCACCATTTCCTGCATGAGTCGTCCATTCTCCCCGATGACTTCTTTCATCAGAGCACTAGGCACCTGGACAACATCTTCCAGTAGACTCTGGGCTCTCTTCATAAGCCTCAGCCGCCTAGCAGCTTCTTCATTCTTCAGCCGAATCAACTGCTTCATGCGAACACACCTCAAGTGCATGTCCCTCAGGATAGCCACCCGATCCACAGTGACTTTGGATGTGGACAGAACCACCAGCTGTTTAGCTTCTGGAGACCAGCACACCTTACATGCTTCTACGGCCTTCTTAAAGTCGTCATGCACAGAGTCTTTGGCACACTCGTCTTTCAAGCCTTCCGGAACCTCTACCAGGCACTTGAACAAGGGAGTCTCACCCTCCTCTTCTGCCACAATATGATCACCTTGCACAGTGTCCGGAATTGTCTTTCTCTCCAGGCTTCCATCTCTTTGAGACAATTTAACAGAACGATATATGAAAAAGAAGAGAGGAGATAGGCGCTCATGAGATATATAGTATTTAATTATTTTTCTACATATAATTGTTCTAATATATCATTTTACAGCTTCTGAAGCACATAGTTGTCAAGTGTAATAAGGGTTAAAGCACCCAGCACCGCCAATTTGATTGTGATTGGCTGTAGACTGCTTAGTATCTATATAAGGTAAATCCCCTTGTTTGTTTTAATCCTCACCTGATGAAGATGGCGTTCCGCCATTGAAATGCGTTGTGAATAAAGCTAAGTTATCTTTTAAACTCTCTAAATCCTGTTTAAGCGCTCCTAAAACACAGAAGAGTCTATCTGGTTTCTATGATTTAACAGAACAGACACCTGCAACTCCATTTTCTCCAACGATGCCTTTCCGCCAGGCGGCCTCTGAGCTCGGATATCTCCCTCTCCAACACACTTACTCAGCACTCAGCAGCCTGTCTCCGAAGTTCTTCTTGCTTTAACTGGTCTTTTGTTAGCAGAGTCCCTTCAGACATCTCTCTCTCTAGTGCACTTACTCGGCTCTCGACAGCATATCTCTGAAGCTTCTCCTGCTTCAAATAGGCTTGTACCATCTCCTTGAGCCTCTTTAGCTCGATTCTTCCATCCTCCAGATGGGTTGTGCTTCCATTCCTCGAGAAGGTATCTACTTCAGACTTCACTTCCACTGTGACTTCTGCACCCTCGATCTTCACCTGGGTCTCAATAACGGCAGCTTCAGCCTTCTCTTGGGTCTCGGTAGTGTCACTTTCCGAGGGTTTTACTCCCTCTACCTCTTCACCCTCAGGGGCTTTAGAGTATTCCACTTTCTTCACTACGGCAGTTACCTCCCCATCTTGGGGTCTGGCAGCACCCCTGGCAACCTTGGCCACAGCTCCTTGTGCCTGTCCAGGGGTCTCCAGTCTTTCACCTCTGACCTCTGCCACGTCACGCAACTTTTGGGCATCTGTCGCCCTCCCTTGGGTAATAACCATATCGACTTCAGAAGGCTTCATAACTTCCCTCTCTTCATTCTCAGGGACTTGGGATTCGTTTACCCTCTCAGACCTAGCACTGCCTATTTCCGTGAGGTGACCTGTTGACCGACCACAGGTTATCCGTTCAGACCCTGGAGAGGACACACACCATTTTCTTGGCTGGCTCCATTTCACTAACTTCATTTTGAGGAGTGTGGCGCCCCGCAACGAGTGCGTCACAAGAGGGTATTGCAGCCATAAATGCAGCCGCAATATTCTCTGACACAGCAGTGACCTAGTTAACTTTGAGATCCAACCCTGCATGCATCACCTAGAACAGAGGGCCAATCCAGGGTCCTGGTGGGCGGAGTGCTAGGGAAGTGTGTAGGGAGAACAGACCCTTAGTCATTAGGAGAAGAGTCTAGAACAGAGAACTTGAACTTGGAGTAGGAGCGGGGGCTCCGCACCCTGTGCAGCCCCCGGGCCTTCACCGGTCGGGTGTCAGCACCTGAGGCCTCATCAACCGGGAACGGGCATCATTACCACGGGTTCCAAAAGACTCCCGTGCCCAAAACTTCACAGCCGGTTCACTGGTACCGAAGCTGGCAGCAGTTCACCTCTGCTACGCGAACCCGAAGCGTGGAGGAGCAGCTTCACAGGAGCACCCCACCACCAGCCAACTTCCAGTTGTCTAACCAGCGGTGTACCCACTGCGGGATCCAAGGCTCCCCAAAACATCCACAACGTACAACTTGGATAGGGCATTGAAGCAGCCTCCCCGTACCCGATCTGGTATTCCTGGGCGACAATGGTAAAGCACTTAGCTAGAATGGAGGAACACTTGCGGATCTCTGAGGGACACTATCACTGCTGAGTCCACCCGGTCTACTACCCGTAACTGTATACCATTTACTGCCTGCTGGTTACAGTAAAGACCCGTTGCAGAGACTTTCTGTGTCCGTGCTTCCTTATGAACTGTCCGTCCGCACTACAAGGTAGCCGCAGCTGCCGCACAACATCTTAAGCAGCTCCAGCCTCCGGGGATCACCGCTCAGCCGGTGGGGAGCGTTCCATCTTGCTGCTGTCCATCCCCCGGAGGTTCCGCAGCATCGGTAACGATTACTGAACCTACTCATAGGTGGCGTCACGA
The DNA here is from genome assembly GCA_033576535.1 of Allobates femoralis. Classification (NCBI taxonomy): domain Eukaryota; kingdom Metazoa; phylum Chordata; class Amphibia; order Anura; family Aromobatidae; genus Allobates; species Allobates femoralis. Next base: position 29,190 of record JARQOC010000340.1, read on the forward strand.
ATAAATTAAACCCCTTTAATCTGTTCCTACAAGACGTCTTCAACTTTTGATCTGCACTACACCGGGCCCCACTACCGGCAGGCGCGGCCCACCCGTGACAAGGAGGAAGGAGCTTCAGCCTGTCTAAACCGGAGTCCCGGCCACGGTGAGTCAGGAGCATTGTCATTACCCTGTGTCAGTTCCTCTGGAAGCACAATAACTGTGTAAGCAACAGCGGTTGCTACAGGCAATGACACTTCTTCCATCTTGCTCCACTTGGGGTCTGGAAGAGAATTCACACATGGAATAGAAGCACAGGACAGTATATTGTCAGTTGGGGTCACCTGAGCAGCTTTTTTGTGGCGCTTGCTCCTTTTGTGATGGGAGGATTTGCCATTCTTGTTGGGCGCTTCCTTCCAGTACTCCCTTTATTTCTCAGAGTCGCAGTCACCCTTTGTGTCTGTGTCACACTCCACTGCCTGGTGAACCCCCAAGTCACACTCTAACTTGGTGTCAGCTCCATTCTTTTCAGCTAACACATCACTACCAGTCATCCTGTGGTACACTTCAGGGGATGTCAGGTCACTAAGGTGTGCTGACATATGATTTTCACTGGTCACCCCTACCCCAGAACCATCAATTTGGGTATGTGTTACCTCCTTATCAGACATAACTCCATCAGCAGAGAGCCCTTACACCTCCTGCTGTAGAAGAGCTCCATTCTTACACAAGTCTGAAAACAGCCTAGAGTCACGGCCTATTATCACCGGACAAGTCAAGTTCGGGACTACAGCGACATCATGGCTTGCAATGTCCTTGGCTGTCTCAAGAACCACTCAGGACACTGAGTAGTTTTTAGTATCCCCATGAATGCAGGTGACTTTCATCTTCCTTCCGGGCATCAGGTAGACATCAGGCACAGCCCTCACTAGGGTCACCAAGCTCCCAGAGTCTACAAGACCATTCACAGATTCTGCATCGACGTTCATGGGACACACGCGTGGAACCTCTCCTGGTGGGTAGTCCATATGGCAGACTGGACACACATAGTAATTTGTCCCCAGCAACAATCCGTCTGCTCCACCCCATGGACTTTGGGGAGTTCCACCCCCTTTTGGGCAACTACCAGTTTCTGGGACTCCACCCTCTTTTTGGCCGTTATCCCTTTCATGGAATCTGCCCCCTTTTGGGACTTTGCCCCCTTTTGGGCAGCAACCCCTTTTTGGGACCCTGCCCCCTTTTGGGCCATTATTCCCTTTAGGGACACCTCCCCCTTTTGGCACTCTGCCCCCTTTTTGGCAACTACCCCTTTTTGGGACTCCACCCCCTTTTGGGCAACCCAGTCCATAGGGGATACTTTTCCGGGACACCCCACAACATGTTGCTGCCGCTGCTGGCTTTGCAGCAGAAGTTCCCATAGGTCCTCCATGCCGTCAGGGTTCTCTCTCTGCAATGAGAAAAACAGGAAGAGAGCTCCAATGGGTAATACTCGTTGTACAAGAGGAAGGGGGGGTAGATTACCACTAACCTTGTGGTGTATTACTGCTCACCAAGCAGAGCCCATGTCTCACAGCCAGTCACTTGACTCCTCCCACATGCACCTAGGTTGAGAGTGTTGTCCACCTTTGTGGCCCCTCCAAGCCACAGCCCGACACTTATATCCTTGCTCGTCGTGTGGTTGTCCCTAGCAACCAGGCTGCACCGCTGCCACAATCCCCAACCGAACATGTAGGCCTCGTCTGTTGCCTCCAGCAATAAGGCTGCTACAATGCCCGCATTCTCCACCAAGTGTGGTATAGCGTTCACGGACCAGGTCGGGTTCACTCACTTGGCAGCAATATTTAAACACAGCGACAGTCTCTCCATTTAATTAAAAGTCATGTTGGTTTATTCTGTCAGCATAAACCACCCTCCAGCACTTAAACAGGAGCCTTTCTTCAGCTTACAGGTACATACCTCCTGGTATATAGTCTGTTGTTACCTCACACACAGGGCTTGTCTGCCATCCGAGACCTGTGACCAGGAAGTGGCCACCTGATAACAGTCCAGCGGCTTGCAGGCTCTCTCCATGCATCAGTATGTCTCATGTCAGAACACAGACTCCATTAAAACATCCTGAGACACACCCACATGTCCAGCAACTTGCAAGCTTAACTCTTGCCATGCTGTTTAAACAGACTGTGGCTTCCATGGCAAGACATTCATAAAACAGGCAGCTGACTTCTGCCTTTGCGAAACACACTGGCCACGCACAATGCCGCCACTCACTACATCATATAGCGCACAAGGAAACCTGCACACCTCCTTACTATGCTGGCAGCAGGGCTCAACGCCATCAGGCGGTGTTTACCTTGAAATGTCTGGGAAATGTGAGTCACACAGCTGAGGAGTTGTGGTCAGCTCTGGAGACCGAGTTTCAGCAATGGTGGTCTCCACTCAACCTGCAGCCAGGGAAGGCCGTGTGTGACAATGCTGAAAACCTGGGTGCGGCTCTTCGCTGGGGCAATGTGATACTTGTATATCTCACTTGTTAAACCTGGTTGTCCAGCAATTTTTAAAACACTTTCCCTCCCGGCCTAGATGGGCTTCTGCAGAGGGCACGGTTGCTGTGTGTTCACTTCCGGCGTTCGCATCCCGCAGCTCAATGACTTGTATCACTCCAGAAGTCTTTCGGCCTGCCGGTTCACCGGCTGAAATGCGATGTGCTGACACACTGGAATTCCACTCTGCACATGTTGCAGTGACTGTGGCAGCACTGTCGAGCCCTGGTGCAATACATTATGACGTATAGCCTGGGTTAATGAGATCCAGAGGTGGGGTAGATCACGCTGCTGGAGTGGTCTCAGATCAAGGACCTATGCACCCTTCTACACAGTTTTGAAATGGCGACAAAGATGTTTAGCGCTGACGATGCCATTATCAGCATAAGTATTCCGATCATCTACATGCTGGAGCACACTCTAAACAGTATTCGGAGTTAGTTGGTGGGACAAGAGGAGGTGGAGGAAGTACAGGAGGAGTCCTATGCAGAAGGGATAACAAGATCACCAAGGTCCTCATGGTCGGCAGCACCAAGATGGCAGGCATGGGAGGGTGGGGGAGAGGGATTAACGAAGGCTCATGGTAGCAGCCAAACTGTTGAGGAAGGTGCAGGAGCCCAGGAAAAAAATGGAGGACGAACTGGCGATGGGCATGGAAGACTCAGCAGATGAGGGAGACCTTGATGACATTTCTGTTGTGCGAGGTTGGGGGGAGAGGGCAGAGGAAGGAAGCATGATTCTCACCTCGCCGCCACCAACACAACAAGGACTTGGTCCTCCTGGATACGCAAGACACATGAGCGCATTCTTGCTGCACTACCTGCAACATGATCCTCGGATTTCCCGAATTAGAAATAATGCCGACTACTGGGTTGCCGCACTCTTAGATCCCTGGTACAAGGCAAAATTTGGCAAAATAATTCCTGCCATAGAAAGGGACACACGCATGCAGGAGTATCAGCAGAAGCTGTTATACAATCTTAGATCGGCTTTTCCACAAAACACCAGTGGTACACAGAGTGAATCTCACAGTTCTAACTTGCCAACCGTTTGACTGTCGAGTCATCACTCACACCGTACCAGTAACACCGTATCTGGTGGTAACACCGATTTTGTGGCATCGTTTCACAATTTTTTTAGACCATCGTTTACAAGGCCAGAAGACACAAAAAGTCTGACACATAGTCAACGCCTGGACAGGATGGTACAGGAGTATCTTCAAGTGAACATCGATGCCATGACTGGGGAACTGGAGCCTTGCTCATTTTGGGCTTCCAAGCTGGAAAAATGGCCTGAGCTCGCTACTCATGCCTTGGAAATCCTGTCGTGCTCCGCAACCAGCGCTCTCTCTGAACATATCTTCAGCGCTGCTGGTGGTGTGCTGACAGATAAGCGCACGTGTCTATCCAGCCAGAATGTGGACAGACTAACGTTCATCAAGATGAACAAGTCATGGATCTGCAAGGACGTTTCAACCCCTGTGTCATCCAGGGGAGATTAAAGACTTGTGGATTTTTGATTGTGCTTCATGACAGTAACCATTTAAAGTTTGCAACTGTGGGGCAATTGATTCCATTTAACTTAAGTGGTGTCTGTGCCCAAATTTTTGGAAAAAGTGGAGACTTTTGTTGGAGTCCCCTATATCTGTGTCTCCACCTCCTTTTACTCCTTAAGATCTTTTCTTTTCCCATTTTGTATATGTACTTGTCACTTTTCCATGTGTTTGTTGTGTCTTCTGAGTAGTTTGTCACCTTTTTGACACCTTAGAAGGTGTTTTCTATGTGTTTTCTGTGTGTTTGTATGTGTTTGTGCTTGCCTGCCATTGTTTTCAATGGTGTTCGATGGTGTTCGACGAACATTCGACGAACATACGACGAACACCCCCCCAATTCAATGAATCAAATCAAATTCTAACACTAGGGTACTCATCTCTATTTCTGGCTTCACAAGAGAATCTCAGATTTGGTGTTTCGGGTTTCCACAATAGAAGCAACCTCCTTCAGTGTGCTGAGTCTCCAGATGATGAATAGCTACTTCGACATGGTTCACAAACATAGGTTCATGAGTAGCAACTGGTTTAGCGGAATGTGGTAGAATAGGTCTCTAAAAGGAGGGAGATATTGTATGCAGACATTATCTGCGCGCATAATGGATGCCGCCAGTCATCTCCCCCATGTATTGGTAGGTTGAGAGTGATTTATCGTGTCAATATCATGCACCTGTATTTGCCTCTGCTTAATGGGGTCTGACTGCATCCTTCTAAGTGCTGCACAAAGTGAGTGAGGGAGAGGCTGCACATAGTGAGTTTTTGGATTATTGTCTTTTTAGTAATAAACCTGAATACCTTGCTAAAAAGTCAGTGAATTCGGCTTTGTTCAGAAACTGTTCAGTATCTTAAAATGGCCTTAAAACATTCCTTTAAGGTTTGGGGCCAAAAGGGTCACTGTAAGACCTGATGGCTCAGAACTCCAGCAATCTTAAGGTTATCTGAGTTCGTAGCCATTGAGTCTACCAGTAGCTTTCAACCTGGTAAATTTTCCAGGTGTTGGGACACCTGTATATTGTGAAGCTCTGGAAAAGTGCCAGATGTGCCAATGCTGTGAATTCCAGTAACCTTAAAATCTCCTTTAAACATTCCTTTAAGAGAGCATTTAAGTTTTTTTTTAAAGAAAGAAAATCTTTATTATTGCAGATAGTCAGCAGCATACCATGTCTTTTACAATTATCTTCTAACAATTCAGCTAAAAATAGCATATGTCCATTATATACTTAACACCATGACCTTATACTACTCACACTCATAAACACTATAATATGAATATTGCTTCTTAAAAATGTGTAATAGAGATTTATTGCATGTGCACAAGTGTGTTCTCATTAAGTATTTTTTTGCTTGAAACAAGTAGGACTGCAATTTTTTTTATAAATTTACAGTTGATTTATCCTACCATACAAATGTCTTACAATAACAGTCTATTATAAGGGTTGCGTATATTAACAATTTAGCTTCAAAGACAAAGTATTTCAATAAAAAATAACACAGATCAAAACAAATAACAAAAATGACATGAGTTTTTAATTGTATTTAGTTTTTGCTATCATCCACCTTCACGAAAACAATGTATAGTAACTAAATGTTTAGGTACATTACTATGTATGCCCAAGAAATTAAGTATTAGTTTTTCTTAATGTCTTTGATTCTGAGGGTAAGTGTAAGGCCGGTTTCACATCATGATTTTGGAGCTTCCGAGTGTATCTGTTTAAAAACGGATACACTCGGATCCAAAATTGGATCCCATGTATCCCTATGGGGCTCGGACCGGATGTGTACTTTTTGCCATCCGATTTTGGCACCATCCGATCTTGTCCGATTTCAGCACGGACACAAAAACGCAGCCTGCTGCGTTTTGGTGTCCGAGAATGAAATCGGACAGCCTCGGATCTGAGCCGATCCGAGCCACGATGACATGGGAGCCTATTGACATCGGATCCGAGTTGCACTCAGATCCGATGTCAGCTCCGATCTTATGTACTGAGCATGCCCAGAGGCAGTGCTCAGTACATAATTAACCCTGTCTGTCCCTGTCACTCCCTGTCTGTCCCTGCCTGTCCCTCTTCTATCTCTGCTCTCCTCTATCCTCCCCCTCATCCTTCTCCCTGTCCTCTCCCCTCCGGTATGTGAAAAAAAATTCCTCCCAGAGTACACTTTACCTTCCGCCGGCTGCGGGGATGTGACAGTCCCCTTATGGTGGCTGAAGAGCCTGTTGTGATGTCACAGAGCCGGTCACCTGACACATCAGGTGACCGGCTCTGTGACAACACAAGAGATCCTTGCAGCCACCAGAAGATCAGGAGACTGTCGCATGGAGCCGGCGGAAGGTAAAGTATCTTCTGGGAGGCTTTTTTTTTTTCACATACCGGAGGGGAGAGGACAGGGGGAGGATAGAGGAGAGGGAGAGCAGAGATAGAAGAGGGACAGACAGGGAATGACAGGGACAGAAAGAGAAGAAGCAGGGACAGGAAGGGAGAACAGGATCCACACGGATCCTGCATAGACTCGGATCAAATGGCTATTTGCCATCCGAGTGCAGGGATCTGTGTGGATCCATGGCTGTCCGTGGGGATCCTGCTGAGACTCGGATCCTCACGGACAGCCACAAATGATGTGAAACCGGCCTTAGTCTAAGACTGGCTGCAGATTTGCGTTCGGCACTGCAGCGTATGCTGCGCATACCCATACGCAGTGCCGAACACAAACGCTTTCATGAGAATGCAGTGGAGATTGTCCGCATGCGTTCATATGAAAATGTGATGTGAGCCACCCTGCCATCCAATCAGCGGTGGCGGCCGGGAGGCGGAGATCAGCGGCGTAGATCCTGGCCTCCGCCGCTGATCTCTTCCTCCCTGCCGCTGCCGCTGATCTCCCTGCCGCCGCTGATGTCTTCCTCCCTGTCGCCACCGCTACTGCTGATTAAAATAGCCGGCGGGAGAGCCAGTGCTGGTTTTCCCGCCCCGCTTATTCAAATGATCATCAGCTGATCATTTGAATTAGCGGGGCAGGAAAACCAGCGCTGGACTTTCCGCTGGCTATTTTAACCAGCGGTAGTGGCGGCAGGGAGGAAGAAAGAAGAAGAAGAAAGAAGAAGAAAGAGGAAGAAAGAAGAAGAAGAAGAAAGAAGAAGAAGAGGAGATAAGAAGAAGAGGAAAGAAGAAGAAAAAGAAAGAAGAAGAAGAAAGAAGAGGAAAGAAGAAGAGAACCCAGGAGAAGATTTACCTCCGGATGACCTCTTCGTCCACAGCGTCTGTGTGCTTGCCAGCAGATGGCAATGCGCACAGATGCACTTTCATTAATTTCTTGTGCACAGCTGTCTGCATGCACATAAAGCAAGCACACAGCTACACACAAAAAATGCAACATTTTGCATTCAGTATTTGCATAAATTATGCAAAGCCAAACCAAATGCATCTGAGTGCAGGTATGCACAGGCACTAAGCGTTCCTATGTTAAACATAGGAGCGCATAGTGCCTGCGTCTAGCTATGCTCAGAAACGCTGTGCTCACAGCGCACATCGTGCGCAAATGTGAACCCAGCCTAAGTCAATGGGTTAGGAGTCAACTGGAGTAAAGGTCCTTATCCAGTCTGACCACTTTATATTATATTTGTCCTGTGTATAGTTTCTGAGTGCAAAACAAAATTCCAAAGTATTATGAGTAGATATCTTTTCTATGAGCTCTTGGATATTGGGTTTGTATGTCTGTTTCCAATAAGAGGCAATTGTGTTTTTCGCTGTCATAAAAACATGTGCTACTAGTGGTCTGTTACTCGTGGGGATATCACCTATATTTAATAGAAGTAATGCAAGTTCAGGTGTCAGAGTGATATTTAGATTGGTCACCCTATTTATAAGATCTTGAACTGCATCCCAGTAATTTTTAAGCTGCGGGTAAGACCAAAAGATATGAGTAATGTTCCCTACCGAACCACAGTTTCTCCAACATTTTAGCAGAGTTAGGTACCACCTTGTTAATGTCTTATACTGTGATTCAATTAAGATTGACACATGAGATGTTCTTACAGATAGTCATCATAGTTTTATGAAATTTGTTTTCATCTACCTCGCCTGTCAGGTTTAAGTCTTTTTGCCATGCCAATAAATACTTTAGTTTGATTACATGAGTGTCTTTATTTAACACTTGATATATGTTGTTATTTCCAGGTTGTGTGAATAAAGTAACTTCGTTGTTTGGCAGGTTGAAGTTGAAGTTTTCATTTTTTATCACAGTCTCAATTAAATTCCAAGTTTTCAACTCTGAATCTGGAAGTCTAAATTGATCTTGTAACACCTGGAAATGTTTTAGGCCCTACATGGTCAATATATCTGAGAACTTGTTAATTCAATATCCTTACTAAGTAGTGATAGTTTTAGGAGGTAACATAATATGATATATATCAAAACCAGGAGATGCCAACTTATTAGCGTTAAAATGTTTCTCTTTTATTCATATCAAAAAGTTAAAAAGTCAAAGACTCACAATTAAGACAAACATATACACATATATACAAATTTGGGAACCTTACACAAGATAAAGTATGTACATATCACCAGAAACAGGAGAGGTCATTATTCCTTTACCCAAAGGGGATTCAAAATAACATCATCCCAAAAGGTACCTTTACACGCCGCGACGGCAGGCTGGATACATCCCGCTACTTCACGTGCACGAGCACGCTCAAACGGTTACAAACGGTCAACGCACCCTCTTTACACGCAGCCACAAGGTGCGCTACGCCACGCTACATCTATAGCTAGCTACATCGCCGGGTGTCTCAAGTAGCCAGCTGTAGCTCATTTACACACCGCTATAACCAGCTACTATGGGCGTACCTGGTGCAGCAGGGACAGCACATAGGCGTGCCACAATTGTGGAGTACGAGCCGTCCGTACGCTGATAGGACGAAGCTATAACATCCTGATTGGGCAGGCAACGCAGGAGGCTGAGTAATACAGCACGCTCGAGCGATTGTGTAGTGTGACTCGTCAGCTCCTTAAATATGCCTCCCTATGCAGCGACTACCAATCGTCATGCAGCAGCTTCCTCCAATGATCGCTGAAGGGGGCGCGGAAACCCGGAGCCAGGGTCACGCCTTAGCTACATTGCAGCTACATCGCAGGCTGTCCCGAGTTTCCTTCCGTTGCTTCTTTACACGCCGATACAGCTCGCTACCATCGGCGTTGTAGCCATCAGTTTTCGAGCAGAGCTAGGAAACAGATGTATCTGTTGCCGGCTGTAGCGTCACGTCTTCAGATGCCGCTACGACGGGCTACATTGGCGCTACAAGCTACATTTGTAGCCTGTAGCGGGATGTATCCAGCCTGCCGTCGCGGCGTGTAAAGGTACCAAAAGGGATAATATTCCCGCATACAGGTACTTGTGTTCCAAAGCCTCTTTAGAAAATAAACCATTAGAGAGGATAGTTTTTAGAAGAAAGAGGATAACACATTTTAAAAAAATCTGATATATATATCAAATCGTTTTAAGCATTCATATGGTAGTAACCTTACAACCGGTTTCTGAGTTCCCAAGGTTATATAAATTGAAGCACCACGCTTGACGTGTTTCGCCTTCTCTTATATTAGAGGGCTCATCAGAAGAGTATGGTGTTTGAATTTATTGTTCAGTCTAAAAACAGAAATGGTCAAAGCGTTAGTTTACACAAAAAGACTTAATGGTACATGTAAAAAATTAGATAAAACAGTTCATAATCTCATTGGATATGTATAAGACAGCTCTATATGATTACATACAGTTACAAGTGATTATACAATTGATCCAGCTGGTCAAATATGATTGCTCTCGTATGGACGATCAAAGAGGTCCAAAAACTATGTCTCAATTAGAAGAATCAAAAAGAAGAAAAAAGAAACATACCTTATGACTATACAAGCCAAGAATATTGATAATTCCGATGGGCAATTATACCCAGGGTTCAAGGTATGGTCAGAGTGATAGAATGACCCTAAAAATCTTCTAAGAGATCAAACAAAAGAATGCTTCCATAAATATGATTGTATATGATAAATAGACAAGAATTTATGTTATGCGACTGCCAATTGCTCTATCATATTAAACCTTACCCAGGGTATAAGGTGTATCATCATAAAAGAGACATCCAAAGAGTGAGCATCAGGGGGCCTTAGAGTGTGGCTGAATGGAAAGCAATGATAAATATGCGGTAAACTGGAGTCTAGATGGCATACATATATGTGTCAATGAATAGTGAAAGATAGAGGGAGTTTTCCTTGAGACATTTATGCCTAAAACTTCTTTAATTAAATACTATCATTGGATTTTTAGTGATTTAATACCAGTATATTGACCTTAAAACATTTATTCAGTTTTCTATGTAATGTTTTTGCACTTATATGTATATCTATTTCCCTGAATAATACATTAAAATTAACAAATGATATATATTAAATTCTCTAAACTAATTATTATATATGAAAGGTGACATATTATTGTTAGACATATCCCCCTGTGTATTGAGAGACTATTATGGAGATCTATTATACTCTTATTAAAGTTCCTATGTCTCTAATAGTTTTTCTGTGAAGGAAGCATTCCCTAGGCACCTATCCATATCTATGGACTGCTGCTATGAATGTATTAATGGATATGTCCCCTTTTTTAATACAAAAAAATCTTCTTTGCATGGCCATTCCTGGAATGGATAGGTTTGAGGATACATCCTGATTAGACCAGTTGATTGTGCAGATCCGGATTAAAATATGATACGTGTCGAATAAGACAAATCCATAAAAGGTGACTCCCTCTATCTTTCACTATTCATTGACACATATCTAGACTCCAGTTTACCGCATATTTATCATTGCTTTCCATTCAGCCACACTCTAAGGCCCCCTGATGCTCACTCTTTGGATGTCTCTTCTATGACGATACACCTTATACCCTGGGTAAGTTAATATGATAGAGCAATTGGCAGTCTCATAACATAAATTCTTGTCTATTTATCATATACAATCATATTTATGGAAGCATTCTTTTGTTTGATCTCTTGGAAGATTTTTAGGGTCATTCTATCACTCTGACCATACCTTGAACCCTGGGTATAATTGCCCATCGGAATTATCAATATTCTTGGCTTGTATAGTCATAAGGTATGTTTCTTTTTTCTTCTTTTTGATTCTTCTAATTGAGACATAGTTTTTGGACCTCTTTGATCGTCCATACGAGAGCAATCATATTTGACCAGCTGGATCAATTGTATAATCACTTATAACTGTATGTAATCATATAGAGCTGTCTTATACATATCCAATGAGATTATGAACTGTTTTATCTAATTTTTTACATGTACCATTAAGTCTTTTTATGTAAACTAACGCTTTGACCATTTCTGTTTTTAGACTGAACAATAAATTCAAACACCATAATCTTCTGATGAGCCCTCTAATATGAGAGAAGGCGAAACACGTCAAGCGTGGTGCTTCAATTTATATAACCTTGGGAACTCAGAAACCGGTTGGAAGGTCACTACCATATGAATGCTTAAAACCATTTGATATATATATCAGGTTTTTTTGAAATGTGTTATCCTCTTTCTCCTAAAAATTAGCCTCTCTAATGGTTTATTTTCTAAAGAGGCTTTGGAACACAAGTACCTCTATGCGGGGATATTATCCCTTTGGGATGATGTTATTTTGAATCCCCTTTGGGTAAAGGAATAATGACCTCTCTTGTTTCTGGTGACATGTACCTACTTTATCTTGTGTAAGGTTCCCAAATTTGTATATATGTGTATATATTTGTCTAAATTGTGAGTCTTTGACTTTTTAACTTTTTGATATGAATAAAAGAGAAACATCTTAACGCTAATAAAGTTGGTATCTCCTGGTTTTGATATAGAACTTGTTAATTCCCCTACTCCTCCACTGTCAGAGTTTTATTCCCGGAGTAAGATTTGAAATTACCTCCACGTCCATCCAATTATGTGGTGTTGTTGCATATAGTTTCTTAGATTTGGATGTAAAGTCCTTCCATAACTGAAAAGTGGCTCTGGTGGTGGCTACCCTAGGAAGTTGCTTCTTAATGTCGCACAGGTGCGCCACCACTAGGTCTCCAAAAGGTCTTTTTGAATTCTAGAATTCTTCCAACATTACCCAAGAGGGTTTATCCAAAGTACACCACCACGTACACGATAATGTGAGGTAATCCTAAACCTCCTCTAGTCCTATGTTTTACAAGCATTGATCCTGCAAGTCGTGATTTTAATTTGTTCCAGATAAATGTTACAAGTAGGTTTTGTAGTTTTTGTAATAGGTTTTTCTTTATTGGTAATGGTATAGTGCTAAATATGTAGAGTAGTTTTGGTAAAATTATCATTTTAAATGCATGAATTCTGCCCATCCAAGACACCTCTAGTTGTGATAGATGTAAAATATCCTTTTAAATAGTGGCATATATATCAGATATGTTTTGATTAATAATATCAGTAGTATTTTTAGTCAATTTTATATCCAAATAGGACAAATTATCAGATGACCAATCAAATTTCACTTAATGCTGCAGAATCTTTAATAATTCTGAGTCAATGTTTTTGTAAAGAACTTGTGTTTTTTTTAGGTTCATATACTATATAATAGTCTAATTCTGTCTGTCTGTCTGTAACAGAAATCCTGCATCACTGATTGGCCGCGACCAATTAGCGACAGGCACAGGCCGCGAATTGGCATGGGATTTGAACAATGTATGCCACCGCAACCGTCGGGAGCTCAGCTGATCCCCCAACGGTAGCCGTGGTTCATCTCCTGCTGCACGGAGGTCAGCGGCGACGCAGCCGAGAGATGACCGGCTCCAGGTTTTCTCCCGGCTACTCGTAGCGGAAGTACCCCGACCGGCGCTAGCGAGCTCGCTCAGTGTGACACGCAGCAGCGACCAGGCCCCCGCTGTGAGATCGCTGATTGTGTCACAATGGGCTGGACCTTTTTTTGATCGTTGGGACCCTGCTGGGCAGCATGCATCGGTGTGTTTCTTGGGGACAATGACCTCAACACTACGCCCTAGAGTGACAGGGTCCCAACGACTGCCATATTGTTGCCGCATCACTGTTGAGATCTGACTGTTTGACATCTGATCAGCAATCACGTAGTGACGCTCCAGCGATCCCTACCTGGTCGTATCATTGTCGGGATCGCTGGAGCATTGCCGAGTGTGACGGTACTTTACTTATCGCTCATTGCATTATTCTTAAATTTTCATAAATTAACTACATACTGTACATATTCTAGAATATCCGGTGTATTAGAAATGGGCCATCTAGTTTTATGTAATGAGACACTAGATAGTTCTTGTATAGTTGATAACAAATGTCTGACCAAATTTAGTGGATCCATTAGTGAAATTAAAATATCGTCCGCAAACAAGAACACCTTATATTGCCTATCATTTGTTGAAATGCCTCTAATAATATTATCCATTTTAATTTTCTCCGCTAAGGGTTCAATAAAAAGGTCAAATAAATATGGTGATAAGGGGCATCCCTGATGTGTTCCGTTAGACAGGTGTATACTGTTAGATAAAAAATTATTAGACATTATCCTAGCTGTAGGGCTGGAATATAGTGCTATGATAATATTAACGATGTTACCTTTAAACTAATTTGACAAGTGTATAGAACAGAAAATTAAATTGCACCCTATCAAATGCTTTTTCAGTATTAACAGCAATAAACAATGTTGGGGTCCCTGATTTTTCTGCGTAATTTAGAATATTTATTGTTCAGTGCTTCTATTAGCTTTGAAACCCACCTGATCTTTGTAAATCAATTTTGGTATCACAGTTTGGATTCTTGCAGTTAATACTTTGGCTATGAGTTTAATGTCTGTTATTAGTTCTGAAGTAGGCCTGTAGTTGCCTACCAGGTCTTTGTCTCCTTTTTCTTTGTAAAGCACTGTAATTATAGCCTTTTGTAATTCAGAGAGTATGTATGAAGTAGTAGAAATAGAATTTATTAATTTCCTAAGAAAGGGGATCAAAGTGGGTGAACATTTCTTATAATATTCATTTTGTAGGCCGTCAGGCCCTTTTGATTTATTATTTTTTAGTGTTTTTATCGCGTTGGCCAATTCATCCTCAGTATATGGGGAGTTAACATTAGCTAATTCTGCTTCAGAACGCTTCCACTCTGGGCAGTTGTATATAATCTAAGAATATCTTAATAGAAGCATCCGTAGGTGAATTTTCTGAGACAATATTTTTTAAATTATATAAGTCATCATAGCATTTTTTAAATTCCTTTGATATGTCTATTGATAGTCTTTGGTATTTTTGATTATGCAATTATTTTTGTCTTTAAGGCTGGCTTCAGACCACGGTAGAATCAGGTCCGGGGCTGTCCAGGGTGAACCTGACAGCCCTGGACCCGATTTTACTGTAATGCAGCCCTATGAGGCCGGATGGAGCCAGATGGCAGCTATCTGCCATCCGGTTTCCATCTGCCCAGTAGGATCCAGGACCATTCGGATTTTTGTCCCGGACACAAAAACGTTGCAAGCATCATTTTTGTGTCTGGGGCGAAAAATCTGCCCAAATTTGCATCGTCCCGGATCCATGGGAATCCGGCGCTCCCTAACATGGGAATCTGTGGTGCCGGATTGCCCAGATCCAGGAGGATCCAGGAGCATCCTGGAACTGGACACCGGTGGCTGAGGTTCAGCGTGAGCTACGCTGAACTTCAGCACCAGGGAGCTCTGCAGCATCCGACTACAAACAGGACAAAAATTTTACAACTAAGGCTGACTTCACACCACGTTTTTTCAGCTGTCAGGCTATGTCCGGTGCCTCCTGAAAAGCACCGGACACAGCCTGACAGCTGAAAAAACGTGGTGTGAAGCCAGCCTTAGTTGTAAAATTTTTGTTTTGAATCTTTGTATTGTTATCCTTTTAGCAAAGAACTTATTTGGCTAATTCATATTATGATAAAAATTTGACTTCGAGGCAAGAATAAATTTATCTCATACTCAGATGTACCGTATATACTCGCGTATAAGCCGAGTTTTTCAGCCCAAAAATTGGGCTGAAAAGTACCCCCCTCGGCTTATACGCGAGTCAGTGCTGTATACCGATGTATACATCGGTACATACCAATGTATACATCGGTATACAGCAGCCCCCGCATCCCCAGTAATGCAGGGCCCCCCCAGCGTCTCTCCGGTCACCTGTAAAGGAAACTATACTTATCACAGTGCCGCTGTCCGCGCCCGCTGTCCGCGCCCGCTCGCAGCTGCCGACCGCGATCCTCCATCTTGCGTCTTCTTCCTGTTTCTGTGCTCGTCGCGGGCAATGACGTCATTCCCTGCGACGAGCACAGGAAACAGGAAGAAAGAAGACGCAAGATGGAGGATCGCGGTCGGCAGCTGAGAGCGGGTGCGAGCGGGCGCGGACAGAGCACTGTGATAAGTATAGTTTCCTTTACAGGTGACCGGAGAGACGCTGGGGGGGCCCTGCATTACTGGGGCTGCCTGTATACTACCGCTGGGGCTGCTATATACCTCTGGGGCCCTGTATACTACCACTGGGGCTGTATATACTACCACTGGGGCTGTATAAACCACTGGGGCTGTATATACTGCTGGGGCCCTGTATACTACCACTGGGGCTGTATATACTACCACTGGGGCTGTATATACTACCACTGGGGCTGTATAAACCACTGGGGCTGTATATACTGCTGGGGCCCTGTATACTACCACTGGGGCTGTATATACTACCACTGGGGCTGTATATACTACCACTGGGGCTGTATATACCTCTGGGGCCCTGTATACTACCACTGGGGCTGTATAAACCACTGGGGCTGTATATACTGCTGGGGCCCTGTATACTACCACTGGGGCTGTATAAACCACTGGGGCTGTATATACTGCTGGGGCCCTGTATACTACCACTGGGGCTGTATATGCTACCACTGGGGCTGTATATACCTCTGGGGCCCTGTATACTACCACTGGGGCTGTATAAACCACTGGGGCTGTATATACTGCTGGGGCCCTGTATACTACCACTGGGGCTGTATATACTACCACTGGGGCTGTATATACTACTAGGGCTGCGTCTATACTACCACTGGGGCTGTATATACCACTGGGGCTGTATATACTACTGGGGCTGCGTGTATACTACCACTGGGGCTGCTGTATCTACCTCTGGGACTGGTGTATACCACACTGCTGGGGGCTGTATACTTGTGCTAGGGTCCACCCTCGGCTTATACACGAGTCAATAGATTTTCCCAGGTTTTGGGGGCAAAAGTAGGGGGGTCGGCTTATACACGGGTCGGCTTATACACGAGTATATACGGTAAGTATTGCTTTTAATTTGATTCTAAGGTCTAAGATTTTACTGTAGACCCATCTGATGGAAATAACGTTTGGGACGTTTCTAGTTCTTTAATGTTTCTTATCTCTTCAGTTTTTTTTTTATTTCGATTTATTAAGTCTCAAATTTAGTTCTATCAACTTTCCTCTTATTACTGCCTTGTGGGCTGACCATAATGTTGTGATAGTAATTATCACAACATTATGGTCAGCCCACAAGGCAGTAATAAGAGGAAAGTTGATAGAACTAAATTTGAGACTTAATAAATCGAAATTAAAAAAAAACTGAAGAGATAAGAAACATTAAAGAACTAGAAACGTCCCAAACGTTATTTCCATCAGATGGGTCTACAGTAAAATCTTAGACCTTTAGTATCGCTCTCTCTAAAATAATTATCTAGAGCAGTCTGGACCTCCTCCCTGTAACCTGGGTGAGAGAAAATAAATTAATTAGCCCTCCATGGTTTAGTTGATTTATAATTGTTTATAATCTCAGATGTGACAGAGGAGTGGTCAGACCATTATCTTGGATGAATTATCACCTTTTTAATTTTTTGAAGACTATGAATGTCAGAGACTACTAAATCTATTCTCGAAAATGATTTGTGGGTATTAGAGTAATGCGTGTACTCTATGGATGAGGAATTTAAGCATGGGAATTTGTTGTACAACTCTTCTCTATTAAACCATGGGTCTAGAGTGATGCCCGAATGTTTGCCTTTATTTGAAGAATTTAAATCTAAGTTAGGAATGGCATTCAAATCCCCAAAAATTAGTAAAGATCCTTTTTGGACTTCCTTAATAATGTTGATTAGTTTATTTAAGAAACTTATCTGACCTTTGTTAGGCAATCTGTTTTTGGAAGTGTTTTCCATGCCAAATCTGTTTTTCGTAGGCTGCATTTTGTGCCTCCTGTTTCCCTGGACGTTTTTTGGACTTAGTTATTTTCTCTTAAAAACGCATATGCGTTAAAACATGCGTTAACGCATGGTATTTATATGTACCATGCATTAAAGCATGTATTTCCCATAGGGCCCCATGTTAAAAAAATGCATGCCGTTTTTTCCTGCACCCAAAAACGTTGCATGCAGCATTTTTTGGAGGCTGGAATAAATGGCATAGCGTTTTTGAAAAGCGCAGACACTCTTAAGTGCACGGATATGTGTTTTTGGACTTAAAAAAATAAAGTCCAAAAATTTATTCCAAAAACGGATCCAGGGCAAAACAGATGGCATGTGTGACCCCGGCAATTATGCCTTCACGATTCTGCACTATCTACGATGGAGAGGTGGTCACGTTCATTAAAGTAAAGGTTCACAAACGGTGGTACGCAGTAAGGGTAAGTTGGAACACCACCTCACAGGATTTTCAAGAGTGGGAGCAGGAGGCTCATATGGAGAGGATGGAGCGTCAGCTGTTGCTGAGGCCTGACCACGGGAGCCAGCCAGCTGGAGTGAAACACACAGTGGCCAGA
Organism: Allobates femoralis; assembly: GCA_033576535.1. Taxonomy (NCBI): domain Eukaryota; kingdom Metazoa; phylum Chordata; class Amphibia; order Anura; family Aromobatidae; genus Allobates; species Allobates femoralis. Next base: position 47,082 of record JARQOC010000340.1, read on the forward strand.
GAGTCTGAAGGGCCTTTCGGGGTTGCCCAAGTTACTCAAGTGTGTGCTAGAGGGGGTGGCCATTCCCTAACTACTCCATCTTTTTCTTCAGAGGTAGTCCTGACAACTTGTGCTGTTGGGCCTCTGTTTAAGAATGGCTCTGGAGAAGCAGCCCCTTTGACTCCCCGAAACCATCCGAGAGCAGCCTACATTATGGAACAGGCACATCCATCACAGTCATCAGTGAAAGAGCTGTAAGAACAGTGGGAGGCTTCCCAAAAAAAACACTGATTAAAGAGGATTGCCCTAAAAAAGGCCTGTTGATTGGTTGTTGACCAGTTGGAAGTAATGGCTCTACTGGGATACTGCATCATGTAGGATGTAAAATTGCAGGGTGATAGCCTTGCCGTTAGTCCTGGAGTTGCCTTGTTGGCCGGATAAGTACTGTTTGGTGTAATTTATGACAAAAAAGAGGCCTGTTTGTTATGCCTCATGGCAAGGTAGGCATAATTTTACTTTTCCCCTTCCCCAGGTTTGCGCCTATTGTGCTTCCCCCTGCTGGATTAGCAGGACTATAGTCTTCAGGCTACATCTCAAAGCCCTAAATAGGCTGTGCCCTTAATGGACTGTGCCTCATTATCTTGATTTCCTTTGCCCCATTTTAATGGACACTGGCTATCCTTGTGGGACTTGCTGCGAGTTATGGACTGTTTATTTTTAAATAAAATATTTATTGGCGTGCTGTCCTTATTGACTTGAAGAGGGGCAAGAATTGCCGTAATTGACTGGTCCTTATTGACTGGGGCAAGAATTGCCATGGAAGGTATCTTGTCCCTGGACCTCTGAAGATGACTACTCTGGAAGACTGCTTCATCTGCAACTCTGGGACCAAGAAGAATCCTTCCACGAAACAGCCACTTCATCTACCTCTTCCACCAACCTGTTCTTCATCTACTGTCTCTGACCACATTATTCTGGAGAGCATACCTCTCACTGGCTTGGTGAAAAGGTGGTGTAAGGGGGGTACTGTAACGTTGGCATCTCCACGCAGCTCTGCCTCTTACATGCAGCATGGATGCTGACTTACTCACCACTTTGGCTCTGCTGCATGCTTCCATTGGACTCCCTGGAGTGCTGCTGCTGTCTCCAACTCCTGGGGTCTGTAAATGTTGCACAAATTCCCCCGGATTGTGTCAAAGGCACATGCTTGTACTCCCGGGCCAGTATCTCATTACTTCTCAGTGCCCCTAAGCCTATGGCTGAGAGGCACTGCATGTATAAGGGATCCTCCCATTTGAGGAGGTGCTTGATCAACACTCTCAGTTTGTTATTGTCTAGCTAGCTAGTTGTTTGGTCTTGTGTCAGCTACCGCTAGTTATTAGGTCCTATGTCTTGCTATTCCTATCTGTCTGCCCCTGCCTTGCCCCATGCCAGCCAGCTTCTAGCTGCCTATACCAGTGATTTTGCCAGTCACCTCGTCTGTCCTGGCTGAACTGGCCTATTTCAGTTACTGTGCCTACCACCCTTCTGCCACAGTCACTGTGGCTGTGTCTATCTAAACCTGAGACAGTTCTGGGTCCATCCCTACCTTGGGTGTCAGCTTCCATTGTTCTCTCATTGGTTCATGGGGTTGACTTCCCCACTATCACCTCCTGTGAGTATAACATAATTCAGTGATTAAATGGTAGTTGTAATCCCAGCAGCTGCTACTCCCTTTCCGCTATATAAACCTACTCCTTACTCTCTCCTATCCTGGCTATAGTTCATTCTATGATGACCTTAGAAGGATTTGTGTCTGGAGAAAGCTGTAGTTATCTTTTCATCAGATGAAGTGAAGCCTCTCTCTAGAGAAGAATTGTGTTCAATCTTTTTTGTTAAATCTATTCCCATTGTTTGTTTGCCTTCCTCATGTTGCCTTTATCTTAGTACCATAGTAGGTCTAGCATATTGCTGACCTGCTCACTAGTCAGGGCAAACCCAGGGTCAGCAAGGGCATGGGCACATGATTGTGCCCAGGTGGGAGGGCTTGACTAGGGATGCTAGGGAGCTCAGGGATCAGCCACTGGAGAGTTAGGTGGTAACTCCTTTTCCCTCTCCCTATTGCGAGGGCCTACCTTTACATCTTTCTTGGTGTACTCCTCCTGTTGCACTATGCCTGGTGTTCCCCTTCCCCAGCATGACAATAAAATCGAGTTGAATAATTCTACTCAAAGTTTACAAACACCTGCCTTCACCAAAATCCACTGCTATGTGGTTTCAGTAAATACGTTGGGGAGAAAAATATGCATTTGTAGGGGAATGTATGACAACAGCAGTAAATTAACATTTCTTCAAGGCTTCATCTCTACACAAAAAATGCATAACCTGTACTTTGGATGGACCAAATGGCCATTGGAGGCAGGGCCTCACATTCTATATTTGCTATATGAAGTTGGGGTGCCTGTAAAACACAGGGCATTTAAAAGGTTCAATTCTAAATTAGCCATGTTCCGGTGTTGGAACTGGGATTATGATATTAAAATTAAAGGTTGTCATGGAAATCTGAGCCAAAGCTAAAACATGTAAAAAGCTAGCCAGGCAAAGAAATCTTCATTCGCAGATTGGGGTCAATTACAATACTGATTTGATCCATATTTTATTTCTCCTCCCCAGGAAACAGAAGATAAAAATAGACTGGAATGTTTAGGTATTTCAGTATTTCTTCCATTTTATAACCTTTTTTGTATCCTTTTTATTTTTGTCTTTTCTATTTTTTTTCTATAAGCACTGTAATTTTTATATTAAAGCTTAAAACTTTAATAAGTTGATCCTTATATGCTCTAAAGTATCCATAGCCTTCAGTGAGTGTGTGACCCTGTTGATTGTCAGACAGTGGTATATTTTTGGGAGTCATCACCCCATGTGTTGATGAGTGGTGGCAGCATGTTGTGTAGCTGGGTGTGTGGACTGTGTCAGGGTATGCTTTATGCTCACTTTACAGCCTAGAACAGAGGCTGAGTGATGGCTTCAGTGAGAGGAGATAAATTAACCCTTGAAGGTGCACCCTAAGACACATGCTAAGAAGTGGGAACATAACAGGTTGCAATTTTTCTGAGCCATATGAGGCCACCTAGATTAAATTATATAAATCACATATGTTTATATTCACATTACCTTATCTGTCTGGCCCCTCGACTTCTCACCTTGATCATTCCAGTTCTCACTGCATCTTCTTATAAATGAAACTAGGGCTTAAACCCCTGGGACTTCCAGTTCTAATGAGGCCCGGGAGGGTTGTGCGCTTGTCATGTTAATTTATGATGGCCTAGGGCCTGCATAGACACTAGAACATAATAAGATTACATTTCTTGAGAATAACTTCTCAGTGAATCAAATTTACTCTTAAAATCCTTGTAAATAGGTGAATTCAAATTTTACTTGATCCACTCATTTCTAATTGATACCTTTGTTGCTACTATGCCTACAAAAATATGGTAAAGTAATGAAAATTATGACTTTGCTCAACCATCCTTATTCAGCCTTTCCTTTGCTCTAAACTCAGTAGGACAAATTTGAGAACATTCGATTTATATTGTCACAATTCTTTCTGTCTTTCTGCCCTCCAGTGTCGTCTGTGCCTGATTTTGGTTATAAATAAATACCAGAGACATGAAAGCGATACGTTAGTAAGTCTCATATTGTACAGTAGCAACATAATTTTTAATAGGATACATATCTATTAATATATCTATGTATTAGCAAGTATATATTACAGACTGCTTGTATTAAAAATTGGTTAATGCAGATATTTTGTAAACACTAAATCCTTGAGCTTTTCACTTAACAACTTCAGAAAACCAATTTTGCCTTGTTTATAAACTCAACCTAAGTAATTAATCAGAGCTTTGATTATTATAGTATGGTAGAAAAAAAGCAATTTGGGTACTATAGGAAACACGTTTTTGTGCTTGGCATTTATAATAAACATTGTCTCATGAGTATGAAGATTCCATCACTTCTACTCTTTGTCTTCATTATGTTTGCGTGTCCCCTTATGGATATCGCTACAAAAAAACTGTTTTTATAGTGATGAAAGGATTATTCTATCAATAGTGTAATAGAGTAAGTTATTGGGGTGTGGCATAGCTGCACATGGCAGAGGTTGCTTAGAGCAGAAGCTCCTGCAAGCCTTGACACTAAATTGGTTCAGACAGCTTCCATGGACAGTGGATCACTCCACAATTACCAGCCTGTGGCACCCGAACAACGGGTGGGTAGATGGGCAGAGTGAGAAGGGCCAAACACTATTCCCTTTGGAGAGTTACAGATTTCTTCTTTAGAGACCGGCAGCCTGCAGCAGAATCCAGCATGGTGTTTACTTCTCCCCACTCAGCTCGTGCTTGTAGGAGAGGATCTCCAGCACCCTCTGAGACATCAGAGGACAAGCAGATGGAGGTGACTGACATATAGAGCTATGAAATCCCTCCTTACATCACTTAGGAAGTCACTACAAGCAGACATTAAAGGTATGGTGACTGATTTGCATAATGTTATTGGGTGATGCACAGATCACCTAGAACACAAGATTGCTGAGCTAACAAGGTCCCACAATGAGTTCATGAAGCCCTGAGGAATGATATGGATAAGCTGCAAGCCAAAACCCTGGACCTAGAAGATGGGTCCAGGAGAAATAATGTTAGAATCAGAACGATGCTGAAGTTGGTTTCTTATTCATCCAGTTTCTTATTCGGGCTGAAGTTGGTTTCTTATTCGCCAGTTTCTTATTCGGCTATTTTTTATTTTCTGATTTTTACAGGTTTTTCAATAAAAAGAAAATATTCTAATTATAATACCATGCAGTCATGTGCCCTGTTGTGAATACACTTAAAAACGGATACAAAAATTAGACTGGCGCAAAAATGGGCATCAAAGTGGGCACTGATGTATGATATTGAAGGGGTTAAAAGGCTTTGGGCCACTGATCTAACACCTGATTTACATACCTAGTGTTGCCCCACATCAAATTCATGTCACTCCAGCCTGGCCCAAATGGGTTCTGGGCATCAAAACTGGCATCAAAGTGGGCAGAGGCCCAATTTTCACAGATTTGAATAAGTAACAGCCGTTTTTAAGGGGTTTGTTGCACATGGTCCTTGAAAAGAATTACTTCACTTTTGATCGCTTCTTCTTCAGACAAATCTCAGGAACACCAATGGGGGCGAAGTGTGCACCCTCTTATGCGAACCTATTTCTTGGGTGGTGGGAGGAGACTTGTGTCCGTACCCATCCCCAATTTGTGGTATCTGTACCCTATTGGTACAGATACATTGACGATGTCATTTTTTTCTGGACAGGTTCCTTTCCTGAGTGTACCGAATTCATCAAGGATCTCAACACAAATTGTCTGAATATTGTCTTGACTTCACAGGTTTCCACTGATGAAGTTGTCTTTTTGGATCTCAAGATTAAACAAGAAGGGGGTAAGATCATTACAGCACTCCACAGAAAAGCCACCGCAACTAACAGTGTACTTCACTTTAACAGCTTCCACCCCCTACACATGCATAAATCAATCCCAAAAGGCCAATTCCATCATTTAAAATGTAACTGTATGGAAAATGGGGCCTTCTTAACAGAAGCCTGTAACTTGAGAGAGAGATTTCAGCAAAGGGGTTACCCACGTAAGGTCATTACACAAGCCTTTCAGGCCACTAATACTACGGATAGGGGTGACCTTCATCAAAAAACAAAAATCGGACCTAATAAACTGAGTGTGATTACCGCCTATAACAATCACTGGCAGGACTTATATGGTATTCTAAAACGAAATTGGGACAATCTAGCGACTGATCCCAAAGTTGCACAATTTATAGGCTCAAAACCAACTATGGTAGCCAGAAGGGCAAAAAACCTTAGAGATCATCTTTCCATGAGCATTTTCGAAGACCCACATATCGGATGGGAAGAGGGGTACGTCTCATAGGCACTTATCCTTGTGGCAATTGTACAATATGCCCCTTTAAGGTGGCCAGTGATCGGGTGGATTTAACAATCTTTCAACATGAGATTTCGACTAAATTTTATGCAAAGTGCCATTTAAAAAAGTCATTTACATTTTGATTTCAAGCTGTCCCATGTTATATTTCGGTGAGACGACACAAGAAGCCAAAAAGAGGATCCAGAACCATGTATCGAATATCATCTATGCGAACTTGAACCTCAAAAAGGGTAAGCCGATCACCTCAGTTGCTAAACACTTTTCTCAATGTCACAATGGCTCTCCTAAGGGCATTAAGGTCATAATTGTTGACAAAGTGACAGCTTCTATTCGGAAGACTCATCTCACGGATGAACTCTTGAGAAGAGAGAGTAAGTGGATTTTCAACCTGCGTAGTTTGGCACCACACGGCATCAATGAGGAACTTTATTTCTCTGGTTTCTATAAAAAATAATTAAGAATACAAGACTGGGTTACCTTCATAATATTTTTCTATCATTTTTCAGTATATCGGTTCTTTCCTCTTTCTAAACATTGTAGGGAAGACTTTGTCTCTTATGCCTCTCTTGTGTGTTCATTTTTTCACAGAGTAATACTCTTCACATGGAATTTCTTGGGTTACCTCTTGAGTTTAAAATCTCCTGGCGATTCAACACCCATTTGAAGATTCAATCTCTTTTTTTGGACTGGTCCGGATAAAATTTCGAGATCAACTTTGACCCTGTGGCTCCATGTTCATAATTCACCTGTGTATTCATTACGTTCTATTAGTATGTATGGAAATTCAACTACTATTTAAAGTGCTGTTTTGCTCCTATATGTAGTTTCGCTATTATAGCACAACTGCTCTTGAAGGATCTTACAAGTCCTCCACAGCTCATATGAATTCCTTTTTTTTTTTTTTTTTTGCTGTCTACCCTCATTTTATAATTTTCCTTTTCTTGTTTTACTGAACCGCATCCATTCTACTGTATCCTCTTGGGTTCGAAATTCTTTTTGGCTAGGGGTCTTTCTACCTATGAAGTTTCTACTTACATAGAGAATTTCTAGTATCGGGGTATTTTTTTTTTTTTTGGGAAACCCCAGTTTCTTGCTCTTCTACTAGTTGTTTTTTCAAGAATCACGCAAACTGTAAGATTCTGAATAACACCCTTTTCCTCCCTTTAGGTCAGCCAAAAATCCGTATGGCCATCTCTTAATATATACATTTTTTCTTCCATTAACCCTTATTTTTCTTGTTTTTCAGCTTTCTAGGTCATAAAGGATTTATTTTCTCTTCATTTAACTACTTCTAACAAAATTCCCTCTTGGACTTTACCATCTTATGTGTGACTTGTTTTAAATCCAATTACTTGTTGTATATATAGGAGCATTTGTTCTGTCTGGCACGGTTATACACACAGTTAACAAGATCATGTGCTTTGAATAGTGAGCTGTGCTCCACTATTATACATTCCTCTACACTTTGGCCAAAACATTCGATCAGATACTAGGTATCTGTTCATTACTTCTTCTACAGCCCGCATTCTGTTTTGGAAGCATCTGCTTCTTGCAACCGATCGGTCTGCGCATGCGCAGCCGTCGCTTAGCAACGTCACATCCCGCTGCCGGCATCCGCATTACACGTCACTTCCGGCCTGAGGCGCCGGAACATGTGTGGACGCCATTACCACAGGCACCCAATATAATATACGGGACACAGGATACCACACAGCACTTTCCCCTGAGGAAGCTGTCCATAGCGGCGGTGACACGCGTTGGGAGGGACGTGCTCCTATCACCTATGCCTTAACCTAAGTATAATCCGTTTGACAGGGGTGGCAATGTACTTTATCATGGCCCTTTGGCCACCTGTCAGACTGTGTGTAGCTCTGCAATAGATATACGGTTCCTTTCATGTTTGCACTGCTTGTGTCTTCATTGCAGGTCCTTTATCCAGGATTCCTTCCCATTGACATAATTGTGTATTTTATAGGAATCTTAAGGTTGCACAACACTACCAGTATTGTCCTTGTTTGGACTTTGCCACCTGTCTAAATCTATTGACATTTATTGTAAACCTTTTTTCTTATTACCGCTGGTTCCAATGATAATTCATCAGGAACCATGGTCCATTGTACAGCTTTGATCATGGTATTGGATTTTGTGCTACAAGACAACCATTTAACCATTTGAATTTCTATGCATTATAATTAGTGCATATTACCTGTGTGTAGAGTGCACCTTATTATTGTTAGTAGTCCTGCACACTTTTACTCAGTGATTACCAGTCCTTACCACCATTTGAATTATATTCAATTACATCACTGATAAATAATTTTTTCCACCTGTAATTGGGGCTAGGTTTCCGTCCACAGTGTCCTCACACTGTTTTTTAATTGCTTTTAACTTTGTTCCTTTGTTATATATGCCTTTTTTGTTACCTAATAAAGCTTATTGATGATACTCGTATTCATTTGAGTGTCTTTCCCCAGATCCCGGTCAAACCCAACACGTATCTCTCCCTTGGTAAGTCGTTATTTCAATACGTGAGACTGGTGTATCGCGTATCTGTGCCCACCCATGATTGCTCCTTTGCAAGCTGTATAGGCTTGAGAGCCAACTTCCAATTAAGTAAACCAGGTGATGTGCATCTCTGTAATCAGGAGGAGTATGGTCTAATGACATCAACACCCTATATAAGGTTTGCTTAATTATTAGGCAAATGCCTTTCCTTAGGCAAAATGGGTCAGAAGAGAGATTTGACGGGCTCTGAAAAGTCTAAAATTGTGAGATGTCTTGCAGAGGGATGCAGCAGTCTTGAAATTGCCAAACTTTTGAAGGGTGATCACCGAACAATCAAGTGTTAATGGCAAATAGCCAACAGGGTCGCAAGAAGCGTGTTGGGCAAAAAAGGCGTAAAATAACTGCCCATGAATTGAGGAAAATCAAGCGTGAAGCTGCCAAGATGCCATTTGCCATCAGTTTTATCATATTTCAGAGCTGCAACGTTACTGGAGTATCAAAAAGCACAAGGTGTGCTATACTCAGGGACATGGCCAAGGTAAGGAAGGCTGAAAAACGACCACCTTTGACCAAGAAACATAAGATAAAACTTCAAGACTGGGCCAAGAAATATCTTAAGACAGATTTTTGAAAGGTTTTATGGACTGATGAAATGAGAGTGACTCTTGATGGGCCAGATGGATGGGCCAGAGGCTGGATCAGTAAAGGGCAGAGAGCTCCACTCAAACTCAGATGCCAGCAACGTGGAGGTGGGGTACTGGTATGGGCTGGTATCATCAAAGATGAACTTGTAGGACCATTTCAGGTTGAGGATGGCATGAAGCTCAACTCCTGGGCCTACTGTCAGTTTCTGGAAGACAACTTCTTCAAGCAGTGGTGCAGGAAGAACTCGGTATCATTCAAGAAAAACATGATTTTCATGTGTGCATCAAACGCAGGATATAAATCACAAAGTACATATAAATGAATCAATTCATGGGTCAGAGTACTACCTATTGGTGGCTGTGGCCCCCTAATGCATTTCGCAAAGCTTCTTCCGAGGGGGGTCTCTGACCCATGAATTGATTCATTTATATGTACTTTTTGATTTATGTGCTTGCTATGCACCCAGTTTTGGGGCAAGTTATTGGTACTATATTGGTTGCAAGGTAATATTGATTTTTGGATGTATCTTACATACTTTCATGTGGTCACCTATATTTGTGTGCTGTGTTGCATCACTTTTTAAATGCGGCTGTGCTGCTATTATAATAAAGTGCACTTTGCTTTTCAATTCTGGCCTGACTCCTGGTTGTTTTATATGAATTATATGTTATTTTGGAGGGCCTTGCATATTGGATAAAGGGTTTTCTGAATTTATAGGAGGGGAAAACAGTACACCTCTCAGAACAGTGTGTGGGAGGCTGTGGTGTCTGCTGCACACAATGTTGATCGTAAACAGATCAAGCAACAGACAGCATCTATGGATGGAAGTCACAAATTTTTTGGAGTTTTGTTTTGGCATGTCAGAAATGTTTTTTTTCTAAATTTTGTGCAGTTATATTGGTTTACCTGGTGAAAATAAACAAGTGAGATTGGAATATATTTGGTTTTTATTAAGTTGCCGAATAATTCTGCACAGTAATAGTTACCTGTACAAACAGATATCCTCCTAAGATAGCCAAATCTAAAAAAAACCCACTCCAACTTCCAAAAATATTAAGCTTTGATATTTATGAGTCTTTTGGGTTGATTGAGAACATAGTTGTTGATCAATAATAAAAATAATCCTCTAATATACAACTTGCCTAATAATTCTGCAAACAGTGTAGATGTGAGAAACCATCTTTGCTCCTTTATACTCCTTTAGTATGAATTTTTTTTTAAAGAGAACCAAAGCTAAATTTTACAGTTTGGGAGACAGAGCTGGGAATTTACTGATGAGAAGGGTGAAAAAGAAGGAAAGCCAAAATAAGATTACTCACATTATTAAACCGTATGGCTCACATGTATGCAACCCCATATCTATTGCTAATGAATTCGGATCCTTCTGCCAAACATTTTACAATCTTGAAACCAACCCTACAATGCCACAGCCCACTCATTCTAGTATTCAACCTTTCCTTGGGAAAATCCCTCTCCCTAAAATTTCCCCTTCCCAAATAAATGTTCTAAATGCTCCCCTCACGGAATTAGAAATAATTAAAGCTGTTAACTCAGCAAAAAAATATTCTGCCCCAGGTCTGGATGCGTTTTCTAACTCATATTACTGCCAATTGGCCCAGACATTGGTCCCATACGGGTCATTCCATGTCAAGTGAACCAATGATTATTACCTTTATATTTTTAATTCTTTTGAGATTTTGTTATTTGATAATAGCATGTCAGACAATGCAAAATGTGAAGAGAAAAATTAAAAGAAAAAATTATTTTTTTTTAAATGATTTTCAAAGTTCGGAAAAAGTGCGAATTTCGCTGTTGCCTGCCTTTACGTTTCTCCTCATAACTAAGGCTAGGAATAAGATTGAGAGACAAAATAAACACCATTCTACTCAGAACTATACAGGCTTTCACCAGATATGTCACAAGAGGATCTTTGTTAATATTTTACCCTTGTGATCGCAAGCGCAAAACTTTAAAACGCATTTCCGAAAAATCGGCGCGCTTTAAATATTTCAAAAACTGCCCATGTGTCTGCTTTGCTCTTAGCCACATATGTACCAAATTTCAAGTTGGGATCGCGATGAGATCATATTTTAAAATATTTTACTATTAATAGCGTCAATGGGTCATTCCATATCAAGTGATCTAAATATGAATATTTTTTTTTACCTGACGTCTTTAGATTTTTTTTTTTTTTTTTCTTTATGAAGTACTACTTTAGTTAATTACAAATTAAAAGTTTAGAATTTTTTTCTTCATCAGTTAATTTTTTACAGATTTTTAATTTTAAAAAAAGTGTGAATTTTGGCCTGGTATGACTTTACATCTTTTTATCTTGGGCTAGAAATAAAATAGAGAAACAAAATAAACACCATTCCACTCAGAACTGTCCAGGCTTTCACCAGATATGTCACAAGAGTATATTTGTTAATTTTAATTTTTTACCCATGCAAACGCAACATTTTGAAACGCATTTCCGAAAAAACGTTTTAATAAAAATTTTCCAAAACTGCCCATGTGTCTTTTATGCTCTTAGCCACATCTGTACCAAATTTCAAGTTGGGATCGTGATGGGATCATATTTTAAAATATTTAACTATTATAGTGTCAATTCAAAAATCTTGAATTCAGATCTGTTCAACCTGTGGTCTAAAAGCGTGGGGTCTATATTTATCAAATCCATTATTTTTAGACATTACTGTATTATTTTGATATGTTACAGCTTAGAAGCAGGAGAGGACATATAGGAAAAAGCTTTGTTAGGGCTCAACCTGAGAAAGCACAGGGATAGACAGTGAATGCAGAGCAGATGATAGGCCAGCAGCTCTGTCAATCGTGTTAAGTGTCTACCCACTGCATTCAGGAAGTAAGACAGCTCGTTCAGACCTTTCATGTCCTGACATGTCTGGACATCTTCACTCCTGAACAAACAATAGTCTGTACAAAGCCATCAAGGCTGTGTACTAAAATATGGGTGAGTAAATATATTAATAGTTTAATGCTTTTATTATTAAGGGCCAATACACACAGTGCTATTCTTAGGGATCATCATTCAGAAAAACAGCCCCATTGATTTCTATGGGGTTCACCACATGCAGTGTTTTTGGAAACACTCAAGAGTGAGTAAATCACTGCTTGAACTACTTTTTAATCGCTGCAATAAACGCAGCATTTATCATTTATATAAAAAAAGCTGCCATTTTTTTCACTAGCGATTAAAAAAACTAACGCACATGTGGTAAAAACTTGGTAGAAAAACAAGCTGCCAAAACTGCAGCGTGTATCTGCAGACAGAAAAAACTGTGCGCGCTAGCCCTAAAACTCACTTTATAGTAATACAGTTCTATCTCAAGTGTACTGTAAATCTTTATTTTTATTACCTATCTTCCTTACTTAATATTAACTGTATTTTTCCCACACAGCAATGGCTGCTACTTCTCAAGAAACAGCATTTTATCATAGACACTGTTGCAATCCTTTTGAAAAAATATGAATATGATTGGCGCTGGTGGCTGGCTACTGTACTCTCCAAAGATTGTGAAAATGAAGAAGTAGAATTGACTTTATTGCATCCTTCTGGTCCAGCGCCATCCTTTGTGTATCCAAGAAAGCCAGACATTTTAAAAGTGCACAAAAATCAGATATTAACTCAGGCGGAGCCTAACACCGTGACAGGCCGGACATAGTCTTTGAAATGATGGGAGTGCTGGTGTCTCACGGTCCGCGCTGCTTCTGGGTTAAATAAACTCACCAAAGAGCCAATTAGATTTCCATCCTTTTATTCCTTTTGGAAATATCCTTTTATAAGGATGGAAATCTAATTGGCTCTTTGGTGAGTTTATTTAACCCAGAAGCAGCGCGGACCGTGAGACACCAGCACTCCCATCATTTCTTTGATTGATACCACTATCCAGTGGTGGGTGGAGGTCCTGCAGCAGCTGGAACATCGTTTCAAAAAAACGCCTTCAAACCAGTTGTGGGGATCACAACTGGACCAGGTGAGCAGCTTCACAGCACCACCATTGTACACAAGTGTCACTAGTGATAGGGTACTATTGCGCCTCTTGTCCCCCTCCCTATTTTATTTTACAGGACATAGTCTTTGACACACAAGGAAATGGCGATTGCTAGTAAGCGTTTATGGACAAGATTACATTTCACCCACTAGAAGGGACAAATTGATAAAATGCCACTTTAAAAACATACTATTCATTGTTTGATTAGTTCATAATTTATAGAACGATGATTTAACTACTGTACTATTCTTATTAAACACTTCATAAATCACATTTAGTGATAGAATAGAAAACAAATTTATATGTATAAATAGGGGTTAACATTTTTGGTTCTTTTAATCTTGTTTAATCAAACTTGAGGATATGATCACCTTTCTTCTTTTGGTTTGTTCAATACATTCAAGTTGAAAATGCTGAGCGTTGTGTTCTGATGATTAAGATGTATTTATCCTGGCACTTATGGGATTTGTTTTTTGTGTTTCTTTTTTGTTGCATATAAATGTTTTATTCAATAAGTTGTGATAACTCACACAACCATAAAATAAAAAAATATATAAATTTGACAGGTCCCAAGTTGAATCTCTGCACAAATATAATCAAGAACACAATCAGTCATTTTTTCACAATTGCCCGTCAATAGTTTAAATTTGATATAAAGAAACATAGTCTTGTAACATATCAAATGAAAGCTGTTACCATTCTGAGTAAAATGATGCCTCTCCCACTTCATTATCTTATTTCTAGCCAGAGATAAAAAAAAAATGTAAAGTCATACCAGGCCAAAATTCACCCTTTTTTTAAACTTTAAAAATCTGTAAAAAATTAACTGATGAAGAAAAAAATTCTAAACTTTTAATTTGTAATTAACTAACGTTGTACTTCATAAAGAAAAAGAATAAAAAAAATCTAAAGACGTCAGGTAAAAAAAAATATTCATATTTAGATCACTTGATATAGAATGACCCATTGACGCTATTAATATTAAAATATTTTAAAATATGATCCCATCACGATCCCAACTTGAAATTTGGTACAGATGTGGCTAAGAGCATATCAGACACATGGGCAGTTTTGGAAATATTTAAAGCGCGCCAATTTTTCGGAAATGCGTTTTAAAGTTTTGCGCTTGCGATCACATGGGTAAAATATTAACAAAGATCCTCTTGTGACATATCTGGTGAAAGCCTGGACAGTTCTGAGTAGAATGGTGTTTATATTTGTTTCTCTATCTTATTTCTAGCCCGAGATATGATAGCAAATGTAAAGCCATACCAGGCCAAAATTCGCACTTTTTTAAAACTTTAAAAATCTGTAAAAAATTAACTGATAAAGAAAAAAATTCCAAACTTTTTTTTTGTAATTAACTAAAGTTGTTCTTCATATAGAAAAAAAATTAAAAAAATCTGAGGACGTCAGGGAAAAAAAATATTCATTTTTGGATCACTTGACATGGAATGACCCAAACATGGTAAGAGTTTTTAACTATTGGCAGACCAATATCATGATCAAACATGAAAACCTTGAAGCGACTATCGCCACACTGCCCAAACCAGGCTAATCTCCAACATCACCAGGTAATTTCTGGCCAATCGCATTGCTGAATTGCGATCTAAAACTTTATGCGAAAGTTTGGGCCAACAGATTGTTAAGAGTCCCCACAGGTTTTGTCCCAGGAAGACAAATGAAAAATGGGTCTAGAAGGATAACTAACTTGGTGGAAATCCTGGAGCACAACAAAACCTCCAGTGTTCTCTTGTTCCTGGATGCTTTCAACAGAGTTCACTGGGGGTATATTGACGAAACATTGAGAATTAATCACTAAATTGAACTTACACTTTCAATATGAACTGATCGTGGTACATGATCTGAAACATAAAAATCGGTCAGTAACCATTGGGACCCTTTAATATACTCTTATTTATGCTCACCTCATTACTTCCCATGACTGCCTTGGTCTCATCACTCATGGTCATTCCTGCCCATTGACTCACTTAACTTTATATCCTTCTCATAGCTGAGTATTTCTACAAACTACAGTATGCCGTAATGTTTCAATAATCTTGTCCCCCCCTTTCCACTCCGCTTCACCTTTCTCCACTCCCTTATCCTCTTTACATCTCCCCTCTGTTAAATTGTTGGTGCAATCCTGTGGATCCAATTGTTTGTTTTTTGTATAACATTTGTTACTCAATAAAATGTATTGCTTAAAAAAAGAATGTAAATTATTACTGATCCACAATATACCAAGATCTATCCATTAGAGCTCCACCAATTCTGTGAACTGGGCTCTGAAATTCCCAGTCAAAATGGAGTGGTGGCCACACATTGCACCAATTCTTAATTCCTTAGTGATGGGCAGATGCGTAATGACCGGGGGCCCGGGGCTAGAGGGGGCTGTTGCTTCAGTTGGATCTGTGACCTCGCCAATGGCACAGATTCAGCTGAAATGCATTGCTGTGCAGTGACCTTTCAGGTCCCTGTACTGCAACACATGCACAGTGGCTGTGAACCATCAGAGGTGCAGCGACAGTGGCCTGTGCATGATAGCGACTTCACTGCTATGCGCCCCTGTCCTTGCACTCTGATGTCAGCTGCCAAGCTGACCACTGTGCACTGGCTATAGAAGGACAACAAGCATTGTGAGAGCGAAGGAAAGGTGAGTGGAGTGTTGTTGTTTTCACTTAGGCATTAAGGACAGAACAGGGATAGATATATAAGGATGGAGAGCATTTAAACCACATATATACACAAGGAGGAGGACCATATACACCAGGAAGGGGACCCAAGGAAGACCATATATATCAGGTAGATGACACAATGCGGACCATATGTACCAGGAAGGGGACACAATGAAGACCATATATAGCAGGAAGGGGACACATATACACAAGAAGGACCATACGTACCAGGAAGGGGACACAAGGAGGACCATATATACCAGGAAGGGTACATATACACATATAGTGGACCATAAATACCAGGAAGGGGACATATACACATAAGGAGAACAATATGTTCCAGAAGGGGACATTTTTACACAAGGAGGGCCATATATACCAGTAGGGAACATATATGCACAAGGAGGACCATATGTGCTAGGAAGGGGACATATATACACAAGGAGGACAATATGTACCAGAACGGTGACATATATACACAAGGAGGACCATATATACCAGGCAGGGCCGGCGTTAGGGGGGGCCGACTGGACAGTTGCCCAGGACCCCCACTCTCTTAGTGGCCCCCAAAGGAGCTGAACGGAAAATAGCAATAAAACTGTAAAAAAAAATAAAAAAACTACACATATTTGATATCTCTGCGTTCATAAGAATCTAAGCTATCAATATATGAAGTAAATTAATCCAATTGGTAAATTGCGTAACAGGAAAAAAATAAAAATGCCAGAATTATTTTTTTGGGCCACCACATTGTTACAATACAATGCAATAAAAGGTGATCAAAATGTTGTATCTGACTCAAAATGATATCAGTAAAAATGTCAGCTCAGGGCACATAAAATAAGCCCTCACATAGCCCTGTATCTTCAGAAATGAAAATATCATGGGTCTCGGAAAATGGCGAATAAAGCAATTTTTTTTTTTTACAAATTTCTGTTGTTCAGTATCTTCTTATTCTGACCTAGATAATCAACTTATGAAGTCACTTTCTCTATATAGTTAACATGATAAATAAAAATCTAACTAAAAATTGTGGAATTGCACTTTTATTTGCAATTTCAAAGCACTTGGAATTTCTTTCTCATTCTCCAGTACATTTTGTGGTAGAATGAATGATGTAGTTCAATAGTACAACTCATCTCGCAAAAAAATAAGCCCTTGTACGGCTATGTGGAAGGGAAAATAAAAAAGTTCTGGCTCTTGGAAGAAGTGAGGAAAAAACAAAAAAATCACTCACTGGTAAAAGTTATAAAATCCTTGTAATTGCCATATAATAGCAGCAGGAGCGCCCCCCACAGGCTTCAATCTTCACATGTTCATGATGGGAGTAATTAGAGTTTGGGGACCTATTAATTCCTACATTTGTAGCCAGTTATCAAGCAGAACATACAATGCATTAAAGGGGATGTCCAGGATTAATAAAACTTTACTACATTCTTTCAAAAACAGCGCCACCCCTGTGTACAGGTGACATGTGGTATTACAGCATAGGCCCATTCCCTTCATTTAAGCTGAGCTGCAATATCACATACAACCTGTAGACAGAGGTGGCGCTGTTTTTAAAGAAATCAGTCATGTTTATAGAATTCTCAGCAACTCCTTTAAGATCAATAATTACACTAGTGACCCCAGAACAACACAACACACCAGGATGGGGCTTGATTCAAATGTATTTTTTTTATAATATGAAGAATATAGCAGATCTTTGTTAAAGATGACATTCAAGTAAATGATCATTTGAAAAGTTTTTCCTTTCTGAATCTCCAGTTTGTAAATCCTATTTTGTTAAACACTTGTAGGTCATTTTTAATCAATATAAGGAGTCCTGTGTACACAATCCCCATCTCTTGGTCAGAGGATATGAGGTTAGAAAGAGCTCCCTGGCTGAATGGCACAGACAGACAATGATGGGAATGGATGTGTGTGTCTATGTGTGTGTGCTCGGAGTATATGTGTAAGGGCCCTTTCACATCAGCGTTTTTCGTAATTCGCGGCAGATGCGGTGAAAAAACCGCATCTGCCGCGTTTGCCGCATAACCGTTCCACTTGCGGCGCGGTTGCGGTTTTTCCCATACAAAGTATAGGGGGACTTGCGGCAGATGCGGCAAGTGCGGTTTTGCACTTGCGGCAGGTGCGGCAGCGAAAAAAACCGCGGTCAGCCGCGGTTTTTTTCGCTGCCGCACCTGCCGCAAGTGCAAAACCGCACTTGCCGCATCTGCCGCAAGTCCCCCTATACTTTGTATGGGAAAAACCGCAACCGCGCCGCAAGTGGAACGGTTATGCGGCAAACGCGGCAGATGCGTTTTTTTCACCGCATCTGCCGCGAATTACGAAAAACGCTGATGTGAAAGGGCCCTAATATATAGTGTTTGTGTCACATACCGTGTGTTGCATGTATGTAACATCCACATTTAGAAATCCAACCAGCACAGACGAGAGTTCCTAAGCGTAAATGTGGCGGCAATCGCCCAACAAACAATCAAAATGCTTCTCATCATCGGGTGATTGGATGTTTATGGAGGAACACAAATCTTTGCTCTCGACAGCACATCACCCAGTGCAAACTACAGAAGTGCTGCCGATAACATGATACTGTAGAGGATAGATTGCTCTACTGGTGATTGCTCTGCACCCAATAATCATTCATCATCCTGTGTAAAAAGGCCAGAAACAAGCGCTGAATGACTTGAATATTATATATCGCACTCATTCACCAGTCTGAATTCGGTGTTTGTAAATGTACCCTAAATGTCTGAGTGTGACGGAGCAATATGTGAGCATTTAGGGCCCACTTTAAGCTTTTGCCCAGGGAACCACTTTGCCTAAAACCAGGCTGATACCAGGAAAGATATATACACAGTATATATATATATATATATAAATATATATATATACTAGCTGGGTGCCCGATGCACATGCATCGGGATTCTAGAAGAGCGAGTCTCTGACTCGCAATGGCCGCTTTGCGGCCAATGCTTCGCGCTGCTAAGGCGACTCGCCATGCCCGCTGCGCGGGCATAGCGAGTCGCCTTAGAACTGCTCGCAATGGCCGCTGCGCGGCCAATGCTTCGGGCGTATCCACATGACCACGCTGACTCGCAGCGTGAGCGGACTCAGAAGGGGCAAAAAACCCATTCGTGATTATATAATAGACTAGCTGTGAGCCCGATGCAAATGCATCGGGATTCTAGAACGTACGTTAATTTGATTATAGTAGTTATAGCTGTTAGACTAATGCAAATGCATCGGTTGTCTAAAATATGTTTATTGTTTTTTTAAAGATTTTTAAATAATAATCCAATTATTCCAATGACATCTTTACAGCAACTACATATATTTGTATTGTTGATATCATATAAGGAAAATTGAATAATTATGTTGTAAGGGTCTTAGAACACAAAGTAGCAATACTTCTTAATGCATCAATCATTAAAATTGATGAATTAATAACAATAATAGGTGTATCAGCCAGTTTGTGTCAGCCCACCAATCGCGTCAAGATGCCCTTACGCCTGGTGAGTCCTAATCTAACTAAATCCGAATTGATATAATTTAGATATTTTTTATACCTGAATTTTTCTTAGATTTTTTGAGGATTGTGATGTAAATAATAAAATTTTGTAAATTGATACAGAAGGAGTTACCAGCTACAGACTTGCAGCAATATCCATGCAATAACAAAAAAACTTGTAGTTAACCTATGGTAAATGGAGTTAACATAGCTTCAGCAGGTGCATAAGATGCATCCACTAACTAACCACAGGTAACTGCAGTTGATGTGGATGACACTGCTGCAACTATGTTGTCTGCACAAACCGCAAGTTAAGTACAAATTACATATATGCAATTATGAAAATAACAGCAAGTATGTTGTTGGTGAGTCCTTCATGATCAATAATTATCATTTAGTATATTCCTCAATAATGTGAAAAAAATCTAAGAAAAATGGTGTGGTAGAATCTAATTAATAATTTATGTTTGTCCCTATCTATCTAAACATGTGGAACACACCTTGCTAATGAGATGTGTGTGAACAGCCGTCCCACCCGTCTCTTAGCTGTTCACAAAAACCTCTCCCTTTAAAGAATAAGTATCAAATCTCTCAGCACGTAGAGTACTGGAGCTTGAAATAGTGGTTTCTATCACCCACTGTAGAAATGTGGATGATACACATCTCTCATATTTTTTTAAATGTGTGTTCACAAAAATATAGTAGAAATCAGTATATAAAAGAATAAAATGTAAAACAGTAAATTTTTTTTTTTTTTTTTTTTTTTTTTTTTCAAAAGATAAACAGAAGAATAGTCATAGGGAAGAGTTCAGTGCAAAATATTCTTGTAGACAATATTTTTGGTAAATACTTTGTCACTGTTAGGCAGCAATTTTCCTTGGATTGGAGTGTCCACCACTTTCACTTTTACATTGGATCGTCTTCTCACTCTTGAAAAAGCCACATACAATTGTCCATGTCCAAAAACAGGTTCTGGCAAAAAAATCCCTACTTTCTCAAGTGTTTGTCCTTGGGATTTGTTTTTTGTCATGGCAAAAGCTGGCTTCAGAGGAAATTGGCGACGTCTTAACTTAAAAGGCAAGCCGGTTTCTGATGGGCACAAATCAATCCTGGGAATGAAAACCACATTTCCTCCAGCAGACCCAGTAATGACTCTTGCTCGAATCATGTTGGCAAACAAACCGGTGACAATTAAGCGAGTCCCATTACAAAGACCTTTTCGGCTGTTGAAGTTCCTCAAAAGCATTACAATGGTGCCAATTTTTAATTTAAGACGATGAGATGGCATCCCCGTGGGTGTAAGTGAATTTAAAAACTCAACAGGGTATTGCTCTGGGTCCTCTGTCTCGTCCGGATCAATGGAATCATCACTAATGTATTCTGTATACTCTCCAGCAATGCAATCCATGATCTTAGAGTTGACCTGATCCACATCATCATTTTTGGGGCAAAGAATGGCATGTGATGCTGCTGTATTAATGCTTTCATTGTCATTGACATCAATTACAATGTTTTCACCAAAAATATCAAATATTAGTGAACCTGTGCAAATCATATCTTCAGGGATTTCTATAACATCATCTCCAAGGTTATAAGAATTGGTCAATTGTCCATTTCCCAGCTGAAGTATCCAATTGCTGTATTCTGGATCAACAGAGCGCATGTTGTCAAGTAGTGGCAATTGAGTGAAAATCTGCCATTGTCTGGAATATTTTATGCAGCTCTCTACGATATCAGTTCGTGTTCCATGAGGAATAATAGGAAGACACTGACGAAAGTCTCCTCCCAGAACAATGACTTTCCCTCGAAAGGGTGTTTTATTTTTCTTCGAGATATCTTTGGTCATAACATCCTTTAATAGTTGGTCAATGACATGCAGTGCGTATTTGGATAGCATAGTGGATTCATCAATAATGAAAAGTTTAGTACTCTTCAAATGGTGTGCAGCATCAGTGTCATTTTTGATTCTTGAAACAGACGTTTCATTGATTGGAATAGGTATCCCGTAAAGTGAATGGATGGTTCTTCCTCCTTCCAATAAGTTGGCTGCAATCCCAGTACTGGCAGCAGGTGACACAGTTTCTCCTTCTCCTCTTATTTGACGAATTAACAAATCATACAAATATGTTTTCCCACTGCCACCTGGGCCATCAATGAAAAAGCACTTAGCTTCCTGACTTGTATCCTGTAATGCTTCATTTATGGCATTATAGGCCAAAAGTTGTTGTTGATTTAAAGTTTCTTTCATTTCTTGGGCTCTTCTAAACTCCTCCTCTTTGTTGTATTGTGGTTGTAGTTGTTGTTTTCTTTTGGGGCGTGGTAGATTAAAATCCGTAAAGCTTTTGCCATGAAATTTTAACACATTTTGAACATCTGCCATTGCATAACCTTCACAATGCTCACAGTCCTCATTGTTAGGGTGATATGCACGGCAGTAGTCTTCAATGAAATCTTTTTTAATAGCATAAAAAGAAAAAAGATAGCGGCACTCACCGGGCGTGTTTCAAAGGTGCTTTATTTGGGTACCCTCATTCCAGGGTCCCACTCAGGAGGGAGGGGGTGCAGAGACAGCAGAGATGACGGATCTCCGTTTCGGGGCTCCTACCCCTTCCACGGACCTCAATGTCTGGCATATGACGTCACTTCCGCCCTTATATAAGGGCCGGTCAAACGACATCATCGCCGCACCGTGTAATACAAAGTGCTTAATAAGTGACACATGATAAAAACAGGTATTAATTTACAACAATGACAATGTGTGCGCTAGATCATTATGTCTCTGCACCCCCTCCCTCCTGAGTGGGACCCTGGAATGAGGGTACCCAAATAAAGCACCTTTGAAACACGCCCGGTGAGTGCCGCTATCTTTTTCTTTTTATGCTATTATTGATGTGATATATAGCGGGCACCCAGAGGCGGCCAGCAATGCCCCACCTCGCATATACCCATATGAAAAAATAAGCACTTCTCCTAACTTAGCAGTGCCCAGTGAACAGGACTTTTTTTGATTATTGAAATCTTTTTTAAATTCTTGCCACAACTCCAATGGATGAGCAGGAGGACCAAAGATACATATGTAAGCAAACATATCCCGAAGCTGTGCAGGCATGTTGAGAACACAGCCATCCAGTAAGGTATTTCGCCAAACACTGTCATCCAAAAGTAATCCAAGGGCTATTGCTGCCTGTTTAAAAGTTGGGTACTCGACTTCATTAACGGTCTTAATGTGCTCAAAACTTGTTGCTCCTTTTACATGTAGTAACAACAACCGTAAATAGTAGCGTTCTTCATCTTTCATACTGACCGTATACATTCTTCCAATGACTGTTGTTCCACGTTTCTGCCTAATTTCCCATGTACCAGCTTTCCAGACATAGTGCTCAGGAATTTGGCGGTAGAAGTATTCATGAGCACGTGGGTCATTCTCATTCAGTTCAAAGTAGGCCATAAGAGTTGATTTTCTATGCGTCATGGCAGCAATGTTCTCAACAGAAGCATCTTCATGAAAATAAAGGGGTTGTGACTGTGGCAGATGTACGGCAAGGCGAACAATGCTGTGTGATTGTTTATGCATTGGATAGGCAAAAATTCTCCAAGCTGCCTCCGGTGCACTGACGTATCTTGAATCCATAAATTGGTGAGGTTCATCATGTTGTATGTTTGTTTGAGAAATTTCCAGATTGGCTTTATCATGCCCCTTGTAAACATATTTGAATAGATACTTGACACTTTGAATGGATGCACAGATTTCCACATTTATATGACACTTATACTTTAATAGTAAAAAAGGGTTATAGGGAACAACCCAAGAATTATCAACCATGTGAGAACGTTGTGTAAATGAAGGTCCTGCATTGCGTTGATAAGTTGGGTAGGCATCGTGTGCTATTAGAGTTTTTGGTTGGAAATCTTTTGGGAATCCTTTTTTACACTTTCCAATATCCATACATGGAGAATTGGGGTTAAATTCTCCACAGGGTCCATGAATCATATGTTGCATCACAATTTGATGGAGCACAGGATACTCGGATGGGTCAGGAATTTCTGCCCAAACAGTACGATCGACATCAACCTCAGTGCGTAATTTGGAATTGCTATCCAGAATAACCAAAATGTGAGCATGTGGTAGTCCCCGCTTTTGGAATTCTATTACATGAATCATTGCACAAATCTTCCCAAATAATCCACTGTTTATATCTTTTAATAGGGCTTCTAATTTTATTTTGAAGACACGGGCGACTAAATCCGGTCTGTGTTCCACCCTCTAAATTGTGGATAATCTCGCTCCATTTGGGATTACAGGTCATTGTTATGAAAAGATCTGGGCGTCCAAATTTTGTAACAATAGCCATGGCATCTTGATACCTCTGCTGCATGTTTCTGGGACTGCCTTCAAACGACGATGGCAAAATGACCGTCTTGCCAATGGGAATTCCTTTTTCGAAAGATTTTCTTTCCAGATGTTCCTGTAGTACGCAATAGTCCTCCACTTTTAAGTCTTTTTGATGTTGACGTATAAAATTTAAGCGATTAGCCTCAATTTTTATATACGCATCCACTAAATACTGTTGTGTTAGTTTTCCACCATTTAGAATAGGATTGAACCCAGGACGTACAGATAGCAAATAACAGTAATACTGCAATTGTGTAATTCTCCGTGGATTTTCACCTTGATGCTTCAGTCCCTCATGCCAGCCTTGTTCTCCATGCGGAAAAAATAACGGATACAGTAAAGCATCTAAATTACTGTGGAGAATACTGACTTGCTGTGTTTTTGGGGCTAAAGGATTGTTTGGGTCAGGTTTCAGATGAATTAAAATGTCTCTATTGAAGGGTGGCTCTCCATCGGCATTTTCAAAGACCACAGCAACTTCATTAACAATTGGTTTATTATAACGTCTTGGGTCTTGTTCTCGATCCTGTTTAAGAGCCATGATGATATTAGGCATGACAGTACCATTTTCAATTGCCTTCTCCTGTTCCTCTTGTTCAACAAAACATAACATTTTGTATGCGGAAACAAAAGGATTGATGCGATCTAATAAGTTAGCAATGAGCCGCATCAATTTAGGATGACATTTTTTATTTTCGTCACACTGTAAACGTTGGTCATTAGCAGTGGCAGTATCTAAAATGTAGAGTTGGGCATAAGCAGGAACTTGATCTGGAGCAGGATGTAGTGTTCCAGTACGGTGATAAATTTGGCCATGAATCCTGAAGCAATAAGGGCCATGTCCAGGTGGAGGAGCAATACTTGCACCCATAGAAGCAAAACCAAAGGAACTATTAATACTTCTGATGTTATCCATCATATTCCGACTGTATGGACTCTGACCTTTAAGAATACATTCCAACATCTCTGGATACTGAGGTAACGGAACCTTGACCTTCCCCTTGTGACAACAGAGAGTATACTGTTTATCCGATGGCATCTCATCCATGAAATGTCGAGCTTCACAATGGTTACATATGAATATCATTGACCCACAGCTATGTTCCACAATGCCAAAATCACTATCTGTAAATCCAGGTGGATATGAAGAGGGAGGTGTAGGTAGGTAAATAGAATGTTGTTTCTGCAAACCAACATAGATCAGACGTTGAAGTAATAAAGCAGAAAAAGAGTCAGGATCCACTTGTGTAACAGTAGAAGACGTCTTTTTGCGGTGTGTACGACGTGAGCCAGCACTTTTGCGTATGCGGCTCTGTTTGAATTGTGAAGACTCCTGAGCAATTTGTGCCTCCAAAGGAGTTTGTTCTTGTTCAACCCGAAAACGTTTTGTGCTTGACGTCTCCTGAGCACAATGTTTACGCTTTGCTGTTGCTTTGCGTGGTGATGAAACTTGAGGAATTGTGCTACTTTCATCCGGTGAACTGCTAGAAAGAGCTAGAGCAAACTGTAGTAGTGGTGAGCTTACAGTTGGATCAGCAGACTGTAGTACTGATGAGGTTACTGTCTGATCAGCACACTGACTTAGATCAGCAGAGTATTGTACAGGTGAGCTTGCAGTTTGATCAGCAGACTGTTGTACTGATGAGGTTACTGTCTGATCAGCAGAGTGATGTACTGGTGGTGTTACTTTTTTTTTTTGACGGCGTTGACGTTCCTTCTGAGCTTTTTTGGCCAAGCGTAGTTGTTTTTGTTCCAGCGACTCCGTTGCAATGCGTTGGTTATACTCAGCTTTAGACTTATCCAAACGACATTGTCGCTCTTCTTCAGTTTCCTTAGCACGTGTCTTACGCATCCATGCGGCTTTGTACCCGCCAACATCCTTGCTAGTATCCTTTGAAGTCATGTTAGGACATACAAAGGTAATACTATGCTTGGAGAGGTATAGGTACGTAAGAGCTTTTACAAAAGCTTTTTGGGAGAAAAGAATTCTTGAAAAGTATAGAATAATTATTAAGGAAAATAATAAGTTCCAGATAGACAATGAACATATTTAAATATCATGTTTTGTATGTCCTTATAATGTACCCTACGACGTATTACAAAGATATAGACATGTTTCTCATTAATATCAATAATAGTAAGAGGTGACTGAATACTTAAGGACATCGAATGTGCATATATAATACCAATACCATAAATACCAAAACCATCATCAAAACCATCACCAAAACCATCACCAAAACCATCATCAAAACCATCATCAAAACCATCATCAAAACCATCATCAAAACCATCATCAAAACCATCATCAATAGCAATAATATTAGCAATAGCATTATTATTAGCATTAATAGCATAATTATGAGCATTAATAGCATAATTATTAGCATTAATAGCATAAATATTACCATTAATAGCATAAATATTACCATTAATAGCATAATTATTAGCATTAATTGCATAATTATTAGCATTAATAACATTATGATTACCATTAATACCATAATTATTAGCATTAATAGCATAATTATTAGCATTAATACCATAATTATTAGCATTAATAGCATAAATATTAGCATAAATAGCATAAATATTAGCATAAATAGCATAATTATTACCATTAATAGCATAAATATGAGCATAAATAGCATAAATATTACCATTAATAGCATAATTATTAGCATTAATAGCATAATTATTAGCATTAATAGCATAATTATTGGCATTAATAGCATAAATATTACCATTAATAGCATAATTATTAGCATTAATAGCATAATTATTAGCATAATTATTACCATTAATAGCATAATAATTAGCATTAATACCATAATTATTAGCATTAATAGCATAATTATTGGCATTAATAGCATAAATATTACCATTAATAGCATAATTATTACCATTAATAGCATAATTATTACCATAAATAGCATAATTATTACCATTAATAACATAAATATTAGCATTAATAGCATAATTATTCGCATTAATAGCATAATTATTAGCATTAATAGCATAATTATTAGCATTAATAGTATAAATATTAGCATAAATATTAGCATAAATAGCATAATTATTACCATTAATAGCATAATTATTAGCATTAATAGCAAAATTATTAGCATTAATACCATAATTATTAGCATTAATAGCATAATTATTGGCATTAATAGCATAAATATTAGCATTAATAGCATAATTATTACCATTAATAGCATAATTATTACCATTAATAGCATAATTATTGGCATTAATAGCATAAATATTACCATTAATAGCATAATTATTAGCATTAATAGCATAAATATTAGCATTAATAGCATAATTATTAGCATAAATAGCATAAATATTAGCATTAATAGCATAATTATTACCATTAATAGCATAATTATTACCATTAATAGCATAAATATTAGCATTAATAACATAATTATTACCATTAATAGCATAATTATTACCATTAATACCATAATTATTAGCATTAATAGCATAATTATTGGCATTAATAGCATAAATATTACCATTAATAGCATAATTAGTAGCATTAATAGGATAAATATGAGCATTAATAGCATAATTATTACCATTAATAGCATAATTATTACCATTAATAGCATAATTATTTGCATTAATACCATAATTATTAGCATTAATAGCATAATTATTGGCATTAATAGCATAAATATTAGCATTAATAGCATAATTATTACGATTAATAGCATAATTATTACCATTAATAACAGAAATAGTATCATTAATAACATAAATATTAGGATTAATAGCATAATTATTAGCATTAATAGCATAATTATTACCATTAATCGAATAATTATTTGCATTAATACGATAATTATTAGCATTAATACCATAATTATTAGCATTAATAGCATAATTATTGGCATTAATAGTCTAATTATTATTATTAATAGCATAATTATTAGCATTAATACCATAATGATTAGCATTAATACCATAATTATTAGCATTAATAGCATAATTATTAGCATGAATAGCATAAATATTAGGATTAAAAGCATTAATAATACCATTATTAGCAATATTATTTTTATTAATACCATTATGATTAGCATTAATAGCATAATTATTATCATGAATAGCATAATTATTACCATTAATAGCATAATTATTATGAATAGCATAATTATTACCATAAATAGCATAATTATTAACATTAATAGCATAAATATGATCATTAATAGCATACATATTAGGATTAATAGCATTATTATTAAGAGTAATATAATTAGTGTTATGTTATTTTTTTAATAATTTTTTTAATTTTTTTGTTTTTTTTAATTATTTTTTAATATTTGTTATTATTAAATAATTATTTTATTTTAAAAGAATATTTTTTTTTTTTAATTATTATTTTTGTTTAATTATTTATTATTTTTTAATTTTTTTTTTAATTATTTTTTAATATTTGTTATTATTAAATAATTATTTTATTTTAAAAGACTAATTTTTATTGTTTTTAATTATTATTTTTATTTAATTATTTATTATATTTTAATTTTTTTTTTAATTATTTTTTAATATTTGTTATTATTAATTAATTATTTTATTTTAAAAGAATATATTATTTTTTTTAATGATTATTTTTCTTTAATTATTTATTATGTTTTAATTTTTTTTTTAATTATTTTTTAATATTTGTTATTATTAAATAATTATTTTATTTGAAAAGATTAATTTTTTTTTTTAATTATTATTTTTATTTAATTATTTATTATATTTTAATTTTTTTTAATTATTTTTTAATATTGGTTATTATTAAATAATTATTTTATTTTAAAAGACTAATTTTTTTTTTTAATTATTATTTTTATTTAATTATTTATTATAGTTTAATTATTTTTTTAATTATTTTTTAATATTTGTTATTATTAATTAATTAATTTATTTTAAAAGAATATTTTTTTTTTTTTTAATTATTATTTTTCTTTAATTATTTATTATTTTTTAATTTTTTTTTAAATTATTTTTTAATATTTGTTATTATGAAATAATTATTTTCTTTTAAAAGACTAATTTTTTTTTTTTTTAATTATTATTTTTATTTAATTATTTATTATATTTTAATTTTTTTTGTAATTATTTTTTAATATTTGTTATTATTAAATAATTATTTTATTTTAAAAGAGTAATTTTTTTTTTTTTAATTATTATTTTTATTTAATTATTTATTATTTTTTAAATCTTTTTTTATTATTTTTTAAATCTTTTTTAATTCTTTTTTTTATTATTTAATTTATTTATTTTTTTACTTGTGATTGAGACGCAGTTCTCATTCAGGTCCGCGTTTTTTTTGCTATTGACATACATTAGCGGTGTGTCGCAGATTTTATGGCCGGCCACCTGGTTCTATATGTCGGCCTTAAAATCGCGGACACACCGCTAATGCATCTCTATGGGCAGTCAGCCCGATTTCGGATTGAACGGCGACCAATCAGAATTCGAGTTGAATGGCCATAGAGATGCATTAGCGGTGTGTCCGCGATTTTAAGGCCGACATATAGAACCAGGTGGGCGGCCATAAAATCGGCGACACACCGCTAATGTATGTCAATGGAGAAAAAAAGGCGGACCTGAATGAGAACTGAATGAAGGGCTCTTCTGATTGGCTGAGGGCAATATCCAGCGACCAATCAGAAGAGGTGTTCAGATTTCATTAAGGTACAATGGCGGATTTTTCGCCCATTGTATCTTAATGAGAAGGAAGAGTACGTCGGAGGTGGAAATTTGGAAAAAGAAGACAGAAGATCCCCGGGGCCGGACGAAGAAGCGGAGATAGCGGAAAGAAGAGAGAAGACCTCCGGGGCCGGAAGAAGAGGACGGCTGGCCGGACGGAGGACATATGGATCGGACGGAAGACCTCCGGGGCCGGAAGAAGAGGACGGCTGGCCGGACGGAGGACATATGGATCGGACGGACGATCAGATGATTTGAAGGCATGTAAGTGATCGACGGGGACGTTAGGTTAGGGGACAGCGGGGGCTTAGGGTGTAGGGTCTTAGGTAACAGCGGCGTTAGGTTAGGGGACGGCGGTGGTTAGGGTGTAGGGCTTTAGCGAGAGGGGCAGGGGACAGCGGCGGTGCCTTAGGGGATAGGCGGCGGGGCTTGGGGGGTATCGGCGGGGGCCTACGATGCTACGGGGCTTAGGAGATAGGGGCGGCGGTGCCTTAGGGGGTAGGCGGCATGGCTTAGGGGGTATCGGCGGGAGCCTAGGGGGTAGAGGCTTAGGTGCGGCGATGGCTTAGGGGGTAGCGGCGTGTTGTTTTTGTTGCGGGGTGTGTGTTTGTGTAAAGCGGGGAGCAGCGGCGGCGACGGGAGCGGTGGTGTGTAGGCTGGGGAAGAGCGGCGGCGGCGGGAGCGGTGGTGTGTGGGCTGGGGAGCAGCGGCGGCGGTGGTGGTACTGTGTGGGCTGGGGAGCGTTAGAAGAAAGGATTTAGATGAGAAAGGATATCTTAGCTGTAGGGTAGTAGCGGTCGTCTTGAAGCTTGCTTCGGGAAATCCTGGAGCGAGTCTTCTTGCGGCCTCGGAACCGGCAGTCCGTGGTAACGGGTAGGCGAAATGATGTGTGATTTCAAATTTCGCGCCTTATAAACTGGGCTGTGAAATTTGAAACCACAAAATGGCGGGGGGGCGTAAAGTGAGTGGTGATTGGGCGGTGAATGGCCAGTGGGTTAGGGCGGCAGGGGGCTGTAGTGTACAGCGCGATGGTATACTACAGTCCCATGGCGCTTATGGGCATGGGACTGTAGTATACTATAGCGGTGTATACTACAGTAGTGGTGGTGTGAGTGAGTGGTGATTGGGCGTTGAATGGCCAGTGGATTAGGGCGGCAGGGGGCTGTAGTGTACAGCGCGATGGTATACTACAGTCCCATGGCGCTTATGGGCATGGGACTGTAGTATACTATAGCGGTGTATACTACAGTAGTGGTGGTGTGAGTGAGTGCTGATTGGGCGTTGAATGGGCAGTGTGTTTGTGTAAAGCGCGTAGTGGGTTAGAGCGGCAGGGGGCTGTAGTGTACAGCGCGATGGTATACTACAGTCCCATGTCGCTTATGGGCATGGGACTGTAGTATACTTTAGCGGTGTATACTACAGTAGTGGGGGTCTGTGCGGTGCGGACATTGGGGT
Source organism: Allobates femoralis (assembly GCA_033576535.1). NCBI lineage: Eukaryota > Metazoa > Chordata > Amphibia > Anura > Aromobatidae > Allobates > Allobates femoralis. Next base: position 77,953 of record JARQOC010000340.1, read on the forward strand.
GGCGAGTTGTGGGTAGCGGGGAGCGGAGGCGGCTGTGGCGCCTCCGCTCCATGGTCCCCGGGGAGCGAGTTGCGGCTCAGGCAGCGACTCGCAACGGCCTCGCGGCCATTGCTCGCGGTACCTGAGCGGTAAATCGCTAAGGTTGTAGCCGGGCCTGTGGATCGATTTTGGGCCAGCGGCTCGCAATGGCCTCGCGGCCATTGCTCGCGCAGCATTGGGCGCTTCGCGCCCAATGTTAAATTCGTATCCACATGACCACGCCGGAAGTAGCGCGCGGAGGGGCGCTTTTCCGATTCGCGATTATATAATAGATACTAGCTGTACTACCCGGCTTCGCTCGGGTTAATAACTGCTGTTAACAAAATAGAATGTGTTAACAAAAATGTATTCAGCACACAAAAACCACAAAACAAATCGATAGAAATGTACCGTATATACTCGCGTATAAGCCAAGTTTTTCAGCCCAAAAATTGGGCTGAAAAGTCCCCCCCTCGGCTTATACGCGAGTCATACGGCCCCCCTCAAAGTTTGGCGCCCCCACCTCAGTTTCTGGGCCCCCCCGCATGCAGCGCTGCACATATACATTACGTGTCTAGCAGCTGTTACCCTCCGGTGGCAGATCGCGGCTCCCGGCTCCGGGCTCCATCTTCCTCTCTGTCTTCCTGGTTGTCATGTGACCGGCGCGATGACGTCATCGCGCCGGTCACAAAGCAGGAAGACAGCGAGGAAGATGGAGCCCGGAGCCGGGAGCCGCGATCTGCCACCGGAGGGTAACAGCTGCTAGACACGTAATGTATATGTGCAGCGCTGCATGCGGGGGGGCCCAGAAACTGAGGTGGGGGCGCCAAATTATGAGGGGGGCCCTGCTGGGGCCCTGTATACTACCACTGGGGCTATATACTACCACTGGTGCTATATACTACCACTGGGGCTATATACTACCACTGGGGCTGTATATATACTACCACTGGGGCTATATACTACCACTGGGGCTGTATACTACTACTGGGGCTATATACTACCACTGGGGCTATATACTACCACTGGGGCTATATACTACCACTGGGGCTGTATATATACTACCACTGGGGCTATATACTACCACTGGGGCTGTATACTACTACTGGGGCTATATACTACCATTGGGGCTATATACTACCACTGGGGCTGTATGTATACTACCACTGGGGCTATATACTACCACTGGGGCTATATACTACCACTGGGGCTGTATACTACTACTGGGGCTATATACTACCATTGGGGCTATATACTACCACTGGGGCTGTATATATACTACCACTGGGGCTATATACTACCACTGGGGCTGTATATACTACTGGGGCTGCGTGTATACTACCACTGGGGCTGCTGCTGTATACTACCACTGGGGCTGCTGCTGTATACTACCACTGGGGCTGCTGCTGTATACTACCACTGGGGCTGCTGTATATACCTCTGGGGCTGCTGTATACTACCACTGGGGCTGCTGCTGTATATACCACTGGGGCTGCTGCTGTAACACTGCTGGGGCCTGTATATACCACTGGGGAGGCTGCTGTATACCACACTGCTGGGGGCTGTATACCTGTGCTGGGGTCCACCCTCGGCTTATACACGAGTCAATAAATTTTCCCAGGTTTTGGGGGCAAAAGTAGGGGGGTCGGCTTATACACGGGTCGGCTTATACACGAGTATATACGGTAATTATTAAAAGGCAAAAACTAAGCTAATAGAAGCATTTCACAACATATATTTCAACACCACAGATATTCCACAGTTTCTATATCCTCTCACATAGAGGTAATGTGACTGACATCAGCCTTTCCACCAACACACCCTAACTGACTTCCTATTACCTCACAGACATCCTATTACCTCACAGAAGCTTTACTGAGAATGTCCTTTGTTGTCTATATTAATCAATCAGAGCACAGATTAACAGTAGCAAAATAGAAGCTGAGCTGTGATTGGTTGCTATTGGCAGCCTGATAAATCCCCAGGCAACACGAAACCCTCCCCCTGACAGTATATATTAGCTCACACATACACATAATAGACAGCTCATGTGACTGACAGCTGCCGTATTTCCTATATGGTACATTTGTTTCTCTTGTAGTTTTGCTGCTTATTAATCAGATTTTTATTGTTGAAGGATAATACCAGACTTGTGTGTGTTTTAGGGCGATTATGTGGCGAGGTTGGTGTATGTGTGGTGAAATGTGTGCTGAGGGTGGTATATGTGTTCAAGCACGTGGTAGTGTGAGCTGCATTTTGTGTGTGTATTCATATCCCCGTGTGTGGTGAGTATCCTATGTTGGGGCCCCACCTTAGTAACTGTATGGTATATACTGTTTGGTGGCATCGCTCTCATTCTTTAAGTCCCCCTTGTTCACATCTGGTAGCTGTCAATTTGCCTACAACACATTTCCTTTCACTTTTTCCCCATTATGTAGATAGGGCCAAAATTGTTTGGTGAACTGGAACACTCAGGGTTAAAATTGCGCCTCACAACATAGCCTATGACGCTCTCGGGGTCCAGACGTGTGACTGTGCAAAATTTTGTGGCTATAGCTGACAGCTGTCGATTTTCCTCCAACACTTTTCCTTTCCCTTTTTCCCCATTATGTAGATAGGGGCAAAATTGTTTGGTGAACTGGAATGCGCGGGGTTAAAATTTCACCTCACAACATAGCCTATGACGCTCCCGGGGTCCAGACGTGTGATTGTGCAAAATTTTGTGGCTATAGCTGACAGCTGTCGATTTTCCTCCAACACTTTTCCATTCACTTTTTCCCCATTATATAGATAGGGGCAAAATTGTTTGGTGAACTGGAACGCGCGGGGTTAAAATTTCGCCTTACAACATAGCCTATGACGCTCTCGGGGTCCAGACGTGTGACTGTGCAAAATTTTGTGGCTGTAGTTGCGACGGTGTAGATGCCAATCCCGGACATACATACATACACACATACATACATACACACATACACACACACATTCAGCTTTATATATTAGATATATATATACACAAGGAGGACCGTATATACCAGGAAGGAGACATATATACACAAGGAGGACCATATACACCAGGAACAGGGCATACATACACTAGGAGGACCATGTATACAAAGATTAGGACCATATATAACAGGATTGGGAAACACTTTCAACGCTTTTAACACCATTTGGACATCTCTCTTTGGAACCACAACTTGCCATACCATTTAATGTGTTCTAGGGTTGATATACCGTCTGCACAATTGACCTTGATAGATGAATAACCTGCTTCATTCTTTCCACAGGTATTGGGCCTCTGGTTGAGCATTCTTTTCAAGTTGGGAATCCGGTTGATTTATTAACTTCTGTACAAGGCTCACTGCCGGATCACTGTCTTGTGTCTCTTTCCACCCATAGTGAGGCAACGAGTTTAGTGCAACAGTCTGACGGTTCTGGTAGATATGATCTTCAGTCATTTTCCATTTTCTACTTTTATGGAAGGCTGGGAGTTCTATTTCCTCCGAGTCATCTAACTCTTCTTCAAGTCCTTGCAAACGTACTTGAGAATTTTTGGAGAGGTCATCAGCATTTGCATTCTTACGGCCTGCCCGGTACTTGATAGTAAAGTCATAGTTTGATAGTCGGGCCATCCAGCGTTGCTCCAATGACCCAAGCTTCACGGTATCAAGTGTGTTAACGGGTTATTGTCCGTGAAGAAGGTAAATTTTGAAGCTGCCAGGTAATTCTTGAAATGCTCTGTTGCAGCCCAGACCAATACCCAGGAACTTTAACTTACAGGAGCTTAGTTTTCCGGGTTCCTCTCGGTGGGTCAAAGTTTTCTGCTGGCATAAGCAATTACTCTTTCATTGCCATCTTGTACCTGGGATAGTACTGCTCCCAGACCTACATTACTTGCATCGGTATAGAGGACGAATGGTAGGTTATAATCGGGATATGCCAGGATTTCCTCACCTATCAGAGCCTGCTTCATCTATTGGAAGGAGTCTTCTTGTTCCTTTCCCCATTCCAATGGTGGCTCTGAAGACCTTCTCTTCTTAGATAGGCTTACCAGAAGATCTTGTACTGGCGCTGCCATCTTTGTGTAGCCGTTTCTGAATCTTCTGTAGTACCCAACCAAACCTAAGAATTGACGTACCTCACTGACGGTGGTTGGTCTCTGCCAGTCCTGGATAGCTGTTACTTTTTCCGGGTCTGGTGCTACTCCATCTGCGCTGACCACATGCCCGAGGTATTGGACTTTTGGTTTCAGCAGGTGACGTTTAGATGGTTTGAGCTTCATTACGTACTTTGCTCAAGCTGTAAATACCTCCGCCAGGTGTTCCAGATGTTCTTCGTAGGATTTGGAACACACGATGACGTCATCCAGGTATAAGAGTACTGCCTCAAAGTTCCAGTGTCCCAGGCAACATTCCATGAGTCTTTGAAACGTTCCCAGTGCATTGCATAACCCAAATGGCATGCTGTTGAATTTGCATAGTCCCATTGGTGTTGTGAATGCTGTTTTCTCCCAGTCTTCTTCTGCAGCGGAGACCTGCCAATACCCACTAGTGAGATCTAGAGAAATAATTAGCAGTCATTAATGCAGCAAGAGACTCCTCTATTCGGGGTAACATGTAAGCATCTGTGTGAGTGATCTTATTGATATCCCTGTAATCCACACACATCCTCATTGTGCCATCCTTCTTTCTGACTAGGACTAAGGGGACTGCCCAGGGACTACAGCTATCTCTTATAACCCTGGCTTCCTTCATGTTCTGCAGCATCTCTTTGGCACACTGGTAGTGGTTTGGTGGAACGGGTCTATGTCTCACTCTAATTGGGGGATGATCTCTTGTGGGTATGCAATGGTGTACTTCTTTAATCCTCCCAAAATTTAATGAATGCTTACTGAATATCTGTTCAAATTCTGTACTACCCAGCAGACTCCGTGCTTCTGGTGGGAAGGGGTGGCATCATATACACAGTGAGTACCATATATCCAAGAAGGAGGACCATATATACCAGGAAGAGAAGATGTATACCAGTAGGAGGATCATATGTATCAGTAGAAGTACCATATATACCAGGAATGGGATCATGTATACCAGGAAATATACAAGGGCCCATATATATGACCAACATGTCTGTGTGGGAGGGTGGGTCCCAGGTCCAAATTTCGCACCAGGCTCCAACAGACTATGGTTACGCCACTAGCTATGGGACTGGCAGAATGTTGGGAATAACCCTTTCAACCTAACTAAAGTGAGGAAATAGAGAATAATCTAATTAATCTTGGACACTTTATTTATTTACTACCCCTGATATGAGCAAGCACGCATTTGTAGCTTTTTAACATTGGTCCTAGATATATAAGTTGTTGTAACAAGTTTTTGATTTTTGAAGTGAGAAGACTAGGGATGAGCAAGTATACTCGCTAGTATTCGGTATTCGCCAAATAGTAGCGGTATTCGGGCTACTCACTACTCTCCGAGTATTTATGAGTACTCGGGAGTAGCGAGTAGTCCTAATACTTTCGCAGTGTATCTATAGATACACTGAGAAAGTAGCCTAAAAATGATTAAAAGTTGTTAAAAAATAATAAACTTATATACTCACCTTCCGACGCCTTCACCGGGACCGGCAGAGAAGCCATACAATTGCTGGAAAAGGACCTGTCACTACCAGCCAATCAGATGGCCGGTAGTGATCTGGCCAATCAGATGGCGCCATGTCACAACCACGTGATCGCTAGCGGCCACCTGATTGGCCAATTTGCAAGGTCCTAGATGTACTATCAGGTACTTGCAAACTGGCCAATCAGGTTGCCCCTAGTGATGACGTAGTTGGAACGTGGCGCCATTTGATTGGCCAGATTGCTGCTGGCCATCTGATTGGCTGGTAGTGACAGGTCCTTTTTCCAGCAATCGGATGGCTTCTCTGCCGGTCCAGCTGCAGGCGTCGGAAGGTGAGTATGTAAATGTATTATTTTTTAACAACTTTTACTCACTTTTAGGCTACTTTTGCAGTGTATCTACAGATACACTGTGAAAGTATTCGTACTCGCTATACTCGCAATGAGTAGCGAATACCGCTACCTACTCGTTGCGAGTATAGCGAGCACGAATATTAAGGTACTCGCTCATCCCTAGAGAAGACACATCAAAAGCTGAAAAATCAAGTGGATTAAAAAAAATTATGGTCATTCTATTTAAGAAGACTTTTAATCCTCTGCATGTCTATGCGAGGCATGTGGCCATGCAGTGCTACTTAGCCCAACCTAGCTCGTCCATTACCATTCAGAAAATCACCTGAATGCACCATTGTATCACTCAAATGTACTCATTTATCTCATCTCTTGGTTAGAAACAGGCTCAGAAGTTGAAGATTGCCTCATTTGCTGTATTACTGGGATTTTCAGAGTGGCAGGCTTAGAAATTACTGAGTACAAATGCTCAAACGACCATTTAAAATCCAATTTAATAGGTAATTATTTGCAATGAAAAAAAAGAATCTTGGTTCAATTTAATGTTACTAATGAAATACTCCTCCCGACATTTCTGAGAAAGTATTAGGATATAACCTAATAGATTTGACAATTATTTACTGGACAAGTAAGTTCTATATGATTTATATTCTCAGGTTCACTCATGGGGAATCATGATCCAGCTAATGCTGAAATAATGGTCAAACACAAGAGCAGGATACATCTGCAGTACGTGAGGACACCTACTCAGTCCATACTTTCCTAGTTTTTTTTCTACATTTCCTTTACAAAGGCCATGAACCTTCATTACAACCATGTGCGAAAAAATCTCTTGTATTATTTAACGGAATTATTCTGGAATAAATTCACTTTTATTTTCTTAATTCACTGTACATAAAAGCCATAGTCTGTCTGACTGTAAATTTGTCCCTGAAACAGCACCACTTAAAGGACACTGGCCGCAGCGCAGGCAGACCCAGGTATCTCCAGATTGCCCACATTGTAAAAAAAAAAGTTTGTCTATGTGCGTGCGCAGTAAATGACGCAGCCGCCATCTTCATACACCCAGCCATGCGCAGTAGCGGGCCAAGTGTAGAATCATGCAAGGGCGGACTTTGAGCTCCCCTCAATCATACCTCTATCACATGACCCAAGTCATGTCAGACCTGGAAGGACCATTTATAGTCTTATATCTACCATCAGATCATAGCTAACATGCCCACCATATTACTACACCCTCTGATGCACAGTAGCGCTCAGGGTGTAACAGCCACCATATTAGTACAGAAAAACATTCTCAGTATTGCTCTGCTTGCCATAACTGCAGTCACACATTGCATTACCAGTACCATTGGGATACCGTTTTTAATAAATACCAGCATTCATCATATTTTCCATACATTTGTGGTCTGCATTTTAGACAATTCAACTGCTATTGCACAATTTTACATATGCCTATTTTTTTTTTCATTTAGTATGTCACACGTTCTAGAATCTCCCAATGTGAGAGCATTGGGCCCTCATTTAGTTTGCAAATAATTTACAACATTAGCATTTTCCTGTAAACTAATAAACTGTAAAAGACGGTAAAATTATTATTATTTAATAAATCATTGGACACAGTGGTCATCTCTTGAATGTTCAGTAAAAATGGGCATGTTAATGTAGTAACAATACAGTTGAACACTTCTAAACGCAGCTGGGTTAAAGGACATCCTTCACCACATTTGATTTATCTAAACTTTTAATATGGGTATACAGACTATAGACTGTTGAAAATAAAAATACCTGTCTGCTTCATATCAGATGCCTCATAAATAAATCATCTTTTATCACTTTATATAATCGACCTCTTGTAGGTAATGGGGCAGATGCCACCTGGAAGATAGCTCCGCCTCCAGAGATTATTTTAAATAGAAGGAGACTTTACCAGTGTGAGACAAGTAACTGACACAGAACAGGAGAACTAAAATTTTACTTCTTGCAAACACATTCTTTACATCTCTGCTGTAGTGCAGCAATGCACAAAATCAGTGCAAAAAATCCGCACAGGAATCACACAAAAAGCTCTCTGTTTATAATAAGTATTTTTTCCAGTTTGTAGCAAGTGCTATCAAAAAAGTATCAAAAACAGGGCTATTGGTCTGTACGTTTTTTGCAAAAAATATACGTAAGCTGCCTCACCTCGTCACGGTTGCCCTAACGAGGCAACAATGTTGCAACCATGTCTGCCTCTGTCTGGTGCCTGGAACCGTATCCGGTATCTGATTACCTCTGAATGATGCCTGGAGCAATGTTCGATGTCTGGTATCTGATGACCTCTGCCTGGTGCTTAGGGGCCATGTCCAATGTCTGGTCTCTGATGACCACAGCCTGGTGCCTGGAAACGTGTCCTATGTCCGGTAACTGGTTATTTCTGCCTGGTGCCTGGAGCCATGTCCGATGTCCACTATCTGATGAACTCTGCCTGGTGCCTGGAGCCGTGTTCAATGTCCTGCATTTGATGGCCTCTGCCTGGCGCCTGGAGCTATGTCCGATGTCTGGTATCTGATGACCTCTGGCTGGTGCCTGGAGCCATGTCTGATGTCTGATATATGATGGCTTCTGGGTGGTGCTTGGAGCTGTGCCCAGTATCATAAGTCCTGCCGATGTCCTGTCAGTGTCCAGATGTCTGGTCTGAGTTCCGAGCCATCCAGACTGTGTTCCAGAGTAAGCCCTGTCTGTGCTCCTGGAAGTGTCCAGCCTTGTATTTCAGTACCGGCCCAGCCAGAATTTGCTGGATCTGATCAGCCTGTGTCCTAAGCTGACTTATTGGTGTTCTTGGACCTGCCCTGTCTGTTTCTATCCCTGTGTCCTGATGTTCCACTTGTGTCCCAACTAGTGATGGGCGAATCCTAAATTACTCGGAATCGCTTGACTCTAGCGAGTCTGAGCTCGGGACTCGCTACTCGTTGCGAGTCTAGCGAGTCCAATGTTAATGAATGGGGAAGCGAGTAATAGCGAGTAGCGTGCGATTTACAAATCACAGATGTGTCTCGGAAGCTTCAGCTTGAAGCAATCCTAGTTTTGTCAGAGTCTCTGCCATTGATTTGCATTGGACTCGTTTACTTTGCAAGTAATCGCTGGGAAACTCGCACAGATAAGAGCCCTGTCTGCTCTGTGTGCTGGCTGCCGCAGCTCCAGGTTCCTAGAGCCCGCCTGCTGCCTGATGTAGCAGAGCTGAGATTGTCCTCAGTCTGCTCATTCCCTGTGCATAGACATCTATATCTATGCACAGGGGATGTAGCAGAGAGGACATCGCGTTTTGGACTGCGAGGATTTTTTAAATTAAAGATGGAGTCCCTAATGGCTTTTTTTTTTATTTCTAATAAAAAATTTTCTCTGTGTTGTGTTTTTTTTTAAAACAATTTAATAGAAATTCATGGCGGTCATGTCTAATATTGGCGTGACCGCCATAAATTTCGGGCTTAGGGCCAGCTGATAATACAAAGCTGGCCCTAACCTCCTTATTACCCAGCGTGCCACCGCCACCAGGGCCGCTGGAAGAGTGGGGTTCAGCGCCAGAGGATGGCACTTCAATGAACGCGCCATCTTCTGGGGCGGCTGCGGGCTGCAGTTTGCAGCGGGGTGTGCCCAGAAAGCTTGGGCATCCCTGCACTGCGGATTCCAGCCCCCAGCTGCTTAGCTGTACCTGGCTAGACATAGAAATTGCGCGGAGCCCCACGCATTTTTTTTAAATTATTTCATGAAATTCATGAAATAATTAAAAAAAAGGGCTCCCCTATATTCTTGTGTCCGGCCAGGTACAAATAGGCACCTGGGGGTTGGGGGCAGCCCGTCGCTGCCTGCTGGATCCGGCTGGTTCCAGAAATACGGCGAAGCCCATGTAATTTTTTTTCTGAAAAATCAATAAAACAATCCTAAAAAAGGGACTGCATCTTTATTAACCCCTCGCCCATGGTCCAGGGGTTAATAAAGATGCAGTCCCTTTTATTTACATTGTTTTATTGATTTTTCAGAAAAAAAATTACATGGACTTCGCCATATTTCTGGAACCAGCCAGATCCAGCAGGCAGCGACGGGCTGCCCCCAACCCCCAGGTGCCTATTTGTACCTGGCCGGACACAAGAATATAGGGGAGCCCTTTTTTTTTAATTATTTCATAAATTTCATGAAATAATAAAAAAAAAATGCGTGGGGATCCGCGCAATTTCTATGTCTAGCCAGGTACAGCTAAGCAGCTGGGGGCTGGAATCCGCAGCGCAGGGATGTCCAAGCTTTCTGGGCACCCCCCGCTGCAAATTGCAGCCCGCAGCCGCTCCAGAAGATGGCGCGTTCATTGAAGCGCCATCCTCTGGCGCTGAACCCCGCTCTTCCAGCGGCCCTGGTGGCGGTGGCACGCTGGGTAATAAAGGGGTAAATACCAGCTTTGTTATACAAGCTGGTATTAAGCCCGAGATTCTTAATGTCAGGCCACGTTTGACCCAGCCACTAAGAATCTCCAATAAAGGGTTAAAAAAACACAACACAGAGAAAATTTTTATTAGAAATAAAAAAAAAAGCCATTAGGGACTCCATCTTTAATTAAAAAAATCCTCTTCCGTCCGACGTAGTCCAAAACGCGATGTCCTCTCTGCTACATCCCCTGTGCATAGATATAGATGTCTATGCACAGGGAATGAGCAGACTGAGAACAATCTCAGCACTGCTACATCATCTCTGTGAGCAGGCGGGCTCTAGGACCCTGGAGCTGCGGCAGCCTGCACAGAGAAGAGAGCTGGACTCGGCTTGCAAAGTAACAGCAGTTACTTTGCGAGTTTCCTTGCTATCACTGGCACAGTAGCCGAGTCTAAGGCAATCTTAGTTTTGTCAGCGTCTCTGACAAAACTAGGATTGATATTTATTTGCATTGGACTCGTTTACTGTGTGAGTAATCACTGGGAAACTCGCAGAGTACCGAGTCCTGCGAGTCCCTTACTACTTGCCGAGTAACGAGTCCTAGCGAGTAGATTCGCCCATCCCTTCTCCCAACATCCAGCCTGGATCTTGGTGTCCTTCTAGAGATGTCATAGGCCCAAGGTTGGTGTCTGATGTCCTCCTTGCTATGCCTTTCTAGACGACCCTATGACAACATCAACCCGAGATGATTTCCCTGCCATGCCATGTGCCATGCATCTTTTATGTAGTGTAGTGTCATTGTCTTTGTGAAAGTAAATTTTATGTTCCTTGTATCTGAAGCTGTGCAGTGTCTAAAAGTAATGACCCTTACCACCTAGCCCACGTGTTCAGCTGCCACAGGTGCCAGTCACTGCCCTTCCCTAGTCTGGGTAGGCCTGGGTCACCCCTGTGGTCCAGTGAGTCCACTTACTTCAATTTTGACTGTAGACTTGATCTGATTTTCATTATACTTCTTTGATTTAAATGTCTTTATTTTGGGCTATAAAAGGATTTAATTCATGAAAAATATTAAGCCAGTGTCACTTGTGAGGATGTGGCAGGAGCATACACTGACATGATGGAGAATGTGAGCCTAAGGAACTAAGAATATTATTAGACATTGTAGTCATTAATCCTTTTGCAAAAGTGACAAAATATTACTGCTGCCATAAAACAGTAAATTCAATCAGCATGCTCCTGTGCAATGTGATATGTGTAGAGCAGCGCAGTCAGCTAGTAATGTTTTCCAAATCAATCGTAATCACTGGGAGCAGAACAGGATCCAGACTCCGTATTGATGGGACTGATGGTGTGGAGAGTGAAGTAGGGGCTCTGAGATGACTTTCCTACCTTGATAATGGATGGATAAATGATTTATGTCGGAAAACATGCAGTAATCTATCAGCAGAGGTTAGATGTGGTAAATTGTAACATTACTAGAAAGTTAACTGTTAGAAAACAGTTTACAAGTGAGAGAACAGCACAGTATCAAGATAAAAGAAGGAGGGGAACAAGAGGCGCAATAGTGCCCTATCACTGCGGCACTGAGTATATAAGTGGTGAAAACAGGGATTCACTCATCTGAGGCAGTTGTGTAACCCACAACTGGCTTGAAGGCGTATTCAATGATTATTCCTAGATAGCTGCTGCAGGACTTCCACCATCCACACAAGTGTGGAGAAACATCAGGTAATAGGGAAGAAAATGGTGTGTCACAGTCCGCGCCGCCACGATCATTCACTCCAAAGAAAAGCACATGAAGATGGAACTTCAAAACGAACTCCTTTATTTCCTCCTGCCTCCTACGCGTTTCGGTGCCCTCCTGGCACCTTCCCTGAGGAAGGTTAATGAAGGTACACCAAGGGTTCCACCATACTACCTGGGATCCACTTGCAGCCACCCGTTAAGCTACCTGTCTTCCTAACATCTAAAGTGCTGAGCTGTGAACTTTAACTGCTGCTACTTCAAATTAACAGTAAAGTACCTGAAAGAAAGTCACTTTGCCTTTTGCCTGTGTTTCTTCTGCATGAACTTGTTCCCTTTTCAGGAACGCGTCCCCGGAGGTCCAGCCCTACCTGTAGAGGACTTTGCCAACTAGCCACATTACCATCTACCTCCGGCGGACTGTGGCGGCGCTGGTGACTCCTCACCAGAAACTACAGGTGGCGTCACGACAACTGTATATAAAATCCCCTGTAAATATAAACCTCTTTTTCAAAGAAGTCCCCCAGGACAAAGGATCAGGTGCGGCCAAAACTCCCCGTGACACAGGAGCCTTAACCCCTTGGAGCCTGATACCCGAGTACCCCAAAGCCTGGGGCTCGACAGTATCCATATAAGTCGCCCACCTGGGCAATTGTCTATGCTGTGAAGATACGAGATGTGCAGCATCTGAAACAACAGATAAAGGAAGCCTGTGTTAGAATTTCGGCGCTAGGTAACACAAGATCAAGCCTTCATAGAATTACCTTAAGTTTATTACACAAAGCTGCAGGGTGCGACCACAACGCGTTTCGACACACAAATCAGCGTCTTTCTCAAGCGTCTTGAGAAAGACGCCGATTTGTGTGTCGAAACACGTTGTGGTCGCTTTGTGTAATAAACTTAAGGTAATTCTATGAAGGCTTGATCTTGTGTTACCTAGCGCCGCATTCTAACACCGTTCCTTCCATCATTCATACCTATTCTCCCTTCGGGGAGCGCGGTGTAGCGAGCAGCTTGGCCAAGTCCATAGGACCTGGCAGTGCATCATCCAAACTCCACCTGTGTTCATCACATGATCAGCCGGCTCTGAGGAGACAAGGAAGTGATTTCTACCAACTCAAGCAGTGTAAAATATCCTCTCTTCACACAGAGGAAGGATGATCATCAACTTTATGGACCCTATCTCCCTATACGTTTAATCTGGTTGTGCGGATTCTTGCACAACCTGGAAAGGTTAGTGTTCATTTAATAGAACCACATTGTGGTGAAATTTAGTAGTTGTGCGCAACAGTGCTGTTTTTTTCTGTTTCATGTGTTAGAATTTCGTCTGCGGTGTTGCTATCAGTGTGTCAAGAGTGGGAGAGAAGAGGTTGCATTGACAATCCAACACAATGGGCAGCACTTTGAACACATTTTATAAATGGTCATAAACTTGTAAATAACTCATGAAAGAATAAAGTTACGTTAAAACCAAGTACACCATTGTTTTTTTGTATGTATATATGTAAAAGATTCCACAGAAGCACACTGTTAGGACCAAATATGTGCAAGTAAGAAGTGTTAAAACAGATAAAACAGAATGAAAAGAGTTTTTCGTATGAGAAAAAAATAAAAGCCAACAAGTTTTTTCTGATAAGGTTCTTAGGCTGCCTTCAGACTTGCAGATGCATCTGCAGCGTTTTGCAGATGCATCTGCAAGCATCTGCATGCAGACCGCGGCCCCTATGTTTATAATGGAGCGCACGGCGGTCTGCAGATGCTTGCAGACCGGCGTGCGCACCCTTTCACTCCTATATGTGATCTGTGCGCACGCGGATGCCTGCGCACAAATCACACACTCCCGCCCGCACCATGGACGCGAGATGTCGCGTCCCTGGTGCGGACGAGAGTGTGTGATCTGTACAAAGGCATCCGCCTGCGCACAGATCACATATAGGAGTGAATGGGTGCGCACGGCGGTCTGCAAGCATCTGCAGACCGCCGTGCGCTCCATTATAAACATAGGAGCCGCGGTCTGCATGCAGATGCTTGCAGATGCATCTGCAAAACGCTGCAGATGCATCTGCAAGTCTGAAGCCAGCCTAAGTGCATATATATTGGCCAATATATACAGTGTTGGCCAAAAGTATTGACACCCCTGCAATTCTGTCAGATATAACTCAGTTTTTTCCTGAAAATTATTGCAATCACAAATTCTTTGGTGTTATTATCTTCATTTAATTTGCCTTCAATGAAAAAACACAAAAGAGAATGAAGCAAAAAGCAAAACATTGATCATTTCACACAAAACTCCAAAAATGGGCCAGACAAAAGTATTGGCACCCTCAGCCTAATACTTGGTTGCACATCCTTTAGCCAAAATAACTGCGATCAACCGCTTCCGGTAATCATCAATGAGTTTCTTACAATGCTCTGCTGGAATTTTAGACCATTCTTCTTTGGCAAATTGCTCCAGGTCCCTGATATTTGAAGGGTGCCTTCTCCAAGCTGCCATTTTTAGATCTCTCCACAGGTGCTCTATAGGATTCAGGTCTGGACTCATTGCTGGCCACCTTAGAATTCTCCAGTGCTTTCTC
>JARQOC010000341.1:0-92465 GCA_033576535.1 Allobates femoralis
CCAACCCCTCCTGCTTCTCAAATGGTGGGCGCATGCATTGGGTGGCCGTTAAAATCTGCCTCATCCACCTAATTTCTCTGTCATCTGATGTTATCAAACATGTCAGATTAGAGAGAAATGTCCTCTTCCGGTCCCCTCTGGTATCTCTATAACATCCAAGTCCTCTGGGGCTCCCCCTTCTCCTCTTCTTGCAAAATGTTGGGTGAAATCTGCCTCCTCCACCTAGTGACTGTCAGGGAAATTGGTTCCTGATATTCGATCACTGTGATCGTGTCTATAGCAGCACTTGGGTCTGCCCCTCTCCTCTCTACCTCGTAGTTGATCTGGGACAAAAGAGAGAGAGACTAGAAGTGCTAGATCCCTCAAATCCAGGTGCAGATCTTGAACCCAGGGGGCCCTGGTGCAGCCATGGAGCGGGGGCGGGGTGCTGGCAGCCGTCGGTGTGGAGTGGGGGGGGGGGGGGTGGAGGGTGCTGACGGCCGTCGGTGAGGAGTGGGGGGGGTGGATGGCGGCCGTCGGTGAGGAGGGGGGGTGGATGGCGGCCGTTCGTTTATTAGTGGAGCGGCTCTCCTACCAGCTGAGCCACGCTGTGTGCATTCCTGGGGGTCGGAGCACAGAGGAGAGGAGGGGTGGGATCAGGCAAGGGAAGCAGAAAGCTTCCTGCTTCCCTTGCCTGACCCTCCTCTCCTCCGACATCGGATTACGGGGGTCGGCTGGGGGCCCCCCTGCAGGCTTGAGGGGCCCCTTAGTCGGTCGGGACCCTGGTGCAGCTGAACCAGCTGCACCACAGTAGGTCCGCCTCTGCTCAAATCTGATGATCAGATCATTTTTTTGTTTGTTTTTTTTAATTTTTTTTTTCTTAGCTGGGATTAGGGTTACAATCTAGGCTTAGGGCTACAAACAGGTTAGGATCAGAGTTACAAACTAGGGTTAGGGTAAAAAGAAAGTACACCGCCGAGCAGCCGTACACACAGCTCACCTCTGGCAGTTCTGGGATGGATATTGAATCAGCCTGTGAAGTAGAGCCGTTTTCAGACAATGACGACTCGGCTTCAATAACGGGATCCTACGACCTGGTAGTAGCGGTGTCATTAGTCACTACTGAATTGTTAGAGGCAGCGCCAACTACTGCAGTTCTGTATCCACTATCCCAACCAATTCTTTCCCCCAAAATTCCCCCTTTTGTAGCAGCCTCTTGGCATCAAACTAGGCATCACTAATTTTTTCACTTTTGATTTTTCTTTGAAAGCCATGATGTACTAGAACTTATTGCCCAACAAACAAATGCATATACCCATCAATACATTTCCCAAAATCCCACGTCTATCTATCTGTTCTTGAATCCCCCAGAACTGTCCTGGAAATAAAAAAAAGATTTGGGGCACCAGTGACCTTATTCCCTCACATCTCCCTACATCCCTTTCTCCTGCTGTCACATCTCACCTAACTAAAATATTTAATCTTTCCCTCTCCACATATTGGAGAATGGTGACGTTAAGCCATTCCTGCAGTTGCAGAATGAGTTTTTACTGCCGAGCACGGAATGGTTACACTATGAACAGGTTAGGCATGCGATTAAAACCCAGAGAGCTACGCGGCCTATGGTGGTGGAGACGGATCTGGTTCTCAGTTATGTCTGTCAAGAGGGGAATACCAGAGGAGTATTCTCGGGCACGTATAAAGATCTTATGCATACATTTCTGTTACAGTTCCCACTGAAGGCCAGGGGAAAATGGGAGGAAGACATAGGCCCCATACAGGATGAGGTATGGGAGACCATACTGGAATACATCCCGAAACTTTCCATGAGCGAACCTGCGAGATTATCACACATTTATGTGGTCCATAGGGTGTATAGATCGCCGCTAAGATTATATAAAATGGGACTGCGAGAGTCTTCTGCGTGCCCGAGATGTGGAAATGATGAAGCGGGTATATTCCACATGATGTGGGAGTGCTCCAGGCTATCATCATTCTGGTCAGGAGTAATAGGCATGATCGAAGGGGCGTATGGGTGTGAGGTCTCTGGGGATGCTATTACGTGCTTATTGGGATATGTGGAGGAAATCTCAACTACGTCCAGTGCCAAACTTGCCATAGCCAGACTTCTGTACTGTGCCAGGAAATTAATTGCGAGACATTGGACTGGGGTTGATCCTCCGACTACTGCTGAATATTCTAATAGGGTGGAGTATATCCTGCAATTGGAAAGAGGTATCTATGAGAAGAGAGGGTCGCAGTCCATGCATGAGACGATATGGGGGCCATGGATCCAATTTAAAGGACTGTAAGATACTAGTTAACACTTGGGACACATGACTTTGCCTGGTGGACTTCTGATGGGTGGGAGAAGAGGTGTAGAGGAGAGTAAACTGTGTCATTTTGCTGTGCAAGAATGCAAAGGACTGTACTGCTGTCAGGGAGGGTGGGGAGGGGGAGGGTAGGGGGGTGTTCAACATTGTTGTAGGTGCAGTGGTATGTACTGTGTTGTACTGCGTGATTTACATATGTTATATCTGTTATGATGATTGATTACAATATATCAATAAAAATGTATTTGATTTAAAAAAAAAATCTTTCCCTCTCATCTGGTGTCTTTCCCTCCTCCTTCAAACATGCCAGCATACATCCATTATTAAAAAAAAAAACATCCCTCGACCAGACCTCTGCTGCTGACTACAGACCGGTCTCTGATCTCCCTTCATCTCTGATCTTCTGGATCACTTGATCCACTCCTGTGTGATCGGCTATAACTCAGATAATTCTCTTCTTCACCCTTTACAATCCGGTTTCCTCTCCTTACACTCTACAGAGAGAGACTGCCCTCACTAAAGTCTCTAATGATCTACTAACAGCTAAATCTTATGGTCCCTGCTCCCCGCTGATCCTCCTGGATCTCTGCTGCATCCCACACTGTGGATCCCCAGCTCCTTCTCTCTATGCTCTGCTCTATTGGGGTTAAGGACACGGCTCTTTCCTGGCTCTCCTCCTACCTCTCTGACCGCTCCTTCTCTGTATCTTTCGCCGGCTCCTCTTCCCCTCATGGTTGGGCTTCCTCAGGGTTCACTCGTAGGTCCCCTTCTCTTTTTTCTATACATTGCCCCATTGGACAAACCATCAGTAGATTTGGTTTTGAGTATCATCTCTATGCTGATGATACCCAGTTATACACCTCTTCTCCTGACATCACCTCCACATTACTACAAAATACCAGTGATTGTTTGTCTGCTGTCTCTAGCATCATGTCTTCTCTCTACCTTAAATTCAATCTGTAAAAAACTGAACTTTTCGTGTTTCCTCCTTCTCCTAATCTTCTGAAACCTAATATTGCCATTTCTGTATCTGGTTCTACCGTTACTCCTCAACAGCACACCCCCTGTCTTGGGGTTATATTTGACTGGGATCTCTCCTTCTCTCCCAAATCCGGTCTCTCACCTACACCTCAAAAACATCTCTAGAATTCGACCTTTTCTTACTGTTGACTATTCAAAAACTCTGTTGCCCTTATTCATTCTCGCCTGGTTTACTGCAATTCTCTACTAATCGATCTCCTCTTACTAAACTCTCTCCTCTCCAATCCATCCTCAATGCAACAGCCAGGATCATATTCCTCTCCAACCGCTTCACCGATGCCTCTATCCTGGGGCAGTCATTGCACTGATTGCCAATCCGCTATAGAGTACAATATAAAATTATCACTCTCACCCACAAAGCCCTCCACAGTTCTGCTCCCCCAACATCTCCTCTGCCATCTCTGTCTATCGCCCTACATGTGCCCTCCACTCTGCAAGTGACCTAAGACTGACATCAGCTACAATCTGAACCTCCCACTCCCATCTCCAAGACTTCTCACGAGCTGCACCAATTCTCTGGAACGGGTTACCAAGAACAATTCAATTAATTCCCAATACCAATAGTTTTAAGCGAGCCTTAAAAACACATCTCTTTAGACTGGCCTATCACCTCACCTCACTTGTCTAACTATTCCTATCTTCCCTTTTGTAAATCTGGCCTCTTGTGTCACCTGTCTGCACCTGCAGACTGTCTGTCTGTCCCCATGCATAATATAGCACTTTATCTGTACTTGTACAGATCCTGGCTGGTGAACAGTTCATGCAGCATTACGTGAATCCCCTATTTATCATATTGATGGCTAGACCATATATGATGGCCTTTGTTACCTTTTGTGCCCCCCCCCTATTTCCTCTAGATTGTAAGCTCTTGCGAGCAGGATCCACACTCCTCATGCTTTTTTAATTTTTATTCCTCTGTATTGTCTCATATTGTCTGTACATGTCCCCTCTGAATTGTAAAGCGCTGCGGAATATGTTGGTGCTATAGAAATAAAATTATTATTATTTATTATTATCACTTATCGATCCCGTGGGAATCACAGTTTTAGATCTAGATCGATTTTCCACTCTTAGTATGCTGCAAATCATGATGACTACATCTTCCTCAGGTACAGTATCCAAATGAACAATCGTTCTGACTGCTTCTAAATAGGAAGCACAAACCTATCACTTTCGGTGGAGACCAAAACTCAACTGAAGACTGGCGCATCCATTTTAGGGTGAGTTTTGTTTTGTTTTAAAAGGTATCTCAATTGTTACTAAATAAATAGATAAAATTATTTCTTAAAATGTGATATATAACAAAGCAATACTACTCATGTTCTACTATATAGTAGAATACATAAAAAGTATACATAAAACCCTTTTTTAGATATAAAATACTCTTAAATGGCTCATTATACATTCATAAACAAATATTTAATTTTTTTTATATGTTTATGATAACGCTGAGCTATTATTCTATAATTCTATAATTTCATATTCTGTTCATGACATCATTTAGTCTGTTAGGGTACAGGGTTCCCAGTCTAAAAATCCAGAAGGATTTTTACGGTTCCGATTTTCTAACCCGATTTAAACATTCAATTGGGATTTTTTTCCACTGGAGTGACTAATATTGACATTTTTATTATGTTTTAAACATAAATGTCTTTATAAACTATGCTTTAAAAAGCCATTTTTAGCATTGTGCCTGTGGCCATTCATGCGTGTTCTAAGTGTTTGCATAGTGCGGCCAACGTATTGAAGGCCACAGGCACAAGTAATCACATACACTACAAACTCACTGTCACAGGAGAGTTTTTGTCTGATTGGGATACGTTCACCAGTGTTATTAGATATATTTCTATCAGCATTATGATTGATAATTTTACAACAGCAGCATTTTCTGGACTGACATTTTTTGACGCCCATTTTTTTGTCATTACATTTATTCTTTCTTACCAGTGGGATTTTTTGATCCCCTTGTAAAGCACATCTCAAATTACCAGGGGCAATAACACTTTTTATAGTTTGATGTTAAATGTGATGTTATATTTTTCTGGAAGTATATTTTTCAAATAACTATCCCCTTTTTAATAGGTACCAATATTTGTTCAGAATGCTTCTGATATAGTTATTGTTGCGGTTGTAGGCAGTAATAAAATTATATTGTTGTTTATTTTTTTCATCATTTTTCTCTTTATCCATTCCATTTTTATTTTTATTCTTAGTCAGACATTCTTCCTGTGTGTTCTCCAGTGTGATGCATTCATTATCACATTTTTTGGATTTTTTTATCCTCAAATCTATTAATCAATATTTTTGATTGCTCAATATAATCTTCCCTATTGGTGTTATTTTTCCTTATCCTGTAAAACTGGCTGAAGGGAATATTAGTTCTCCATTTTCTATAATGTGCGCTGCAATAGTCTCTAGATAACCATTGGTATCAGTTTTCTTTAAATGCGTTTTGCTGTTACCGTACATATACTCGAGTATAAGCAGAGTTTTTCAGCACATTTTTTGTGCTGAATAATGCTCCCCTCGGCTTATACTCGAGTCAGTGTACAGGCTGAGTTGGGTGGGGTGGTGATCGGGCACTGGAGGAGGTGGGGGAGGCTGCAGTAGGACCGGGCGGTCACGTGGGCCGCTTATTAGCGCAATGCAATATGCACTGCATCCCCCTGTCAATCAGCGGCAGGGGGAGCGGTGCATATTACATTGCACTATGTATACTCGTCCCCCCCCCCCCCCATCGCTACTATATGGGCAGGGGCGTATCCAGGGGGGTGCAGCCGGACCTCTTGCACCGGGCGCCACTCAGTGGGGGGCGCCGGTGCCGTCATCAGGTGACCAGGCGTCGGCGGTGGCACTGCAGCGCCGCCGCCGGAACTAATCTCCCTCGCCGCATATAGTGCACGGGCGGCCGCGGAGCTGTGTGTACACAAACCCGCCCCCCGGTCACGTCGCGCTGCGGCTGACGTCACCCGGCGCGCCGCACAGTCTGGGACGGAGAGGAGAAGAAGTGCCGAGGAGCTGCTGTGCCTGCCTCCTCCTGACTCAGACTGAGTCTTCCGTTCCGGTAATAAAGTAACCTAAACAGGCGGGGGGTTGGGATTGGGGGGGTTTGTGGGTGGGTGCCTGTCCTGGGCTGGCCCAGCTGGGGTTATGAGGTGTATATATGTATACATCAGGCGCAGGCACACACTATGAGGTATAATATTATACCTCATAGTGTGTGTGCCTGTCTGGTGATGTATACATATATACACCTCATAGTGTGCCTGCCTGATGTATACATATATATACCTGAAGTGTATATATATATATATATATATATATATATATATATATATATATATACATATATAGCAATACAAAAGAAAACAATGTCCGCACTCACCGGTAGTTGATCTTGAGACTTTTTAATTCCTGTTCACATCAATGAACAAAGTAAATCAGCAAGGGAGGGGGTGCAGGGGCGAAGGACGACGGCACGCCGTTTCGCAGTTGTGTACCGCTTCCACGGGTCCTCTAAGCGGTACACAACCACGAAACGGCGTGCCGTCGTCCTTCGCCCCTGCACCCCTCCCTTGCTGATTTACTTTGTTCATTGATGTGAACAGGAATTAAAAAGTCTCAAGATCAACTACCGGTGAGTGCGGACATTGTTTTCTTTTGTATTGCTGATTCCCGCTATCAAGAGCCAGCACCACCAGGTACAGCTGCAGAAGTGTCACAGCCCGCACTAACTATAAGCGTTTAGTGCCCGGTGTTTTCTATTTTGGATGATTGTATATATATATATATACATCAGGCAGGCACACACACTATGAGGTGTATATATGTATACATCAGGCAGGCACACACACTATGAGGTGTGTATATCATATATACACCTCATAGTTTGTGTGCCGGCCTGGTGATGTATACATACAGTTAGAGCCAGAAATATTTGGACAGTGACACAAGTTTTGTTATTTTAGCTGTTTACAAAAACATGTTCAGAAATACAATTTATATATATATATGGGCTGAAAGTGCACACTCCCAGCTGCAATATGAGAGTTTCCACATCCAAATCGGAGAAAGGGTTTAGGAATCATAGCTCTGTAATGCATAGCCTCGTCTTTTTCAAGGGACCAAAAGTAATTGGACAATGGACTCTAAGGGCTGCAATTAACTCTGAAGGCGTCTCCCTCGTTAACCTGTAATCAATTAAGTAGTTAAAAGGTCAGGGGTGGATTCCAGGTGTGTGGTTTTGCATTTGGAAGCTGTTGCTGTGACCAGACAACATGCGGTCAAAGGAACTCTCAATTGAGGTGAAGCAGAACATCCTGAGGCTGAAAAAAAAGAAAAAATCCATCAGAGAGATAGCAGACATGCTTGGAGTAGCAAAATCAACAGTTGGGTACATTCTGAGAAAAAAAGAATTGACTGGTGAGCTTGGGAACTCTAAAAGGCCTGGGCGTCCACGGATGACAACAGTGGTGGATGATCGCCGCATACTTTATTTGGTGAAGAAGAACCCGTTCACAACATCAACTGAAGTCCAGAACACTCTCAGTGAACTAGGTGTATCTGTCTCTAAGTCAACAGTAAAGAGAAAACTCCATGACAGTAAATACAAAGGGTTCACATCTAGATGCAAAAAATTCATCAATTCCAAAAATAGACAGGGCAGAGTTAAATTTGCTGAAAAACACCTCAAGAAGCCAGCTCAGTTCTGGAAAAGTATTCTATGGACAGATGAGACAAAGATCAACCTGTACCAGAATGATGGGAAGAAAAAAGTTTGGAGAAGAAAGGGAACGGCACATGATCCAAGGCACACCACATCCTCTGTAAAACATGGTGGAGGCAACGTGATGGCATGGGCATGCATGGCTTTCAATGGCACTGGGTCACTTGTGTTTATTGATGACATAACAGCAGACAAGAGTAGCCGGATGAATTCTGAAGTGTACCAGGATATACTTTCAGCCCAGATTCAGCCAAATGCTGCAAAGTTGATTGGACGGCGCTTCTTAGTACAGATGGACAATGACCCCAAGCATACAGCCAAAGCTACCCAGGAGTTCATGAGTGCAAAAAAGTGGAACATTCTGCAATGGCCAAGTCAATCACCAGATCTTAACCCAATTGAGCATGCATTTCACTTGCTCAAATCCAGACTTAAGACGGAAAGACCCACAAACAAGCAAGACCTGGAGGCTGCGGCTGTAAAGGCCCGGCAAAGCATTAAGAAGGAGGAAACCCAGCGTTTGGTGATGTCCATGGGTTCCAGACTTAAGGCAGTGATTGCCTCCAAAGGATTCGCAACAAAATATTGAAAATAAAAATATTTTGTTTGGGTTATGTTTATTTGTCCAATTACTTTTGACCTTCTAAAATGTGGAGTGTTTGTAAAGAAATGTGTACAATTCCTACATTTTCTATCAGATATTTTTGTTCAACCCTTCAAATTAAACGTTACAATCTGCACTTGAATTCTGTTGTAGAGGTTTCATTTCAAATCCAATGTGGTGGCATGCAGAGCCCAACTCGCCAAAATTGTGTCACTGTCCAAATATTTCTGGCCCTAACTGTATATATACCTCATAGTGTGCCTGCCTGATGTATACATATATATACCTGAGGTATATATACACTATGCCTCATCAAATAAAAATTGGCGGGTGGCGGGTGTGATTGGGGGGGGGGGGGGGGGGGCGCCAAAATAAATCCTTGCCCCGGGTGCCAGAAAACCTAGTTACACCTCTGTATATGGGTCCCATGCTAGCAGTCACAATAAAATAACCTTCTTACTCACCTTCTCTGCACTGTCCGACGGCTCAGTGCGTCCTCCCCCCGGTCTTCCAGCTTGTAATCATGTGACCGGCGCTTCAGTGACGTAATCGCTGCTTCGCTGCGGTCACATGATTACAAGCTGGAAGACCGGAGGGAGGACGCACGGAGCCGGCAGACAGAGCAGAGAATCGTCGGAAGGTGAGTAAGAAGGTTGTTATTTTATTGTGACCGCCAGCATGGGACCCTAAACAAATGATGGGGGCTCATATACCAGCATGTGGCCCATATAGCAGCTATAGGAGCTATACCAGCGATGGGGGCAGTACACTAAAATCGGGTGCGAGGAACGATCCTGTGTTTCCTCGGAGCTGTGCTCCATAGGCCCCTATGTTAATGGGCGCGGATCATGTCGGATCAGATTTTGTCCGATTTGATCCGCTGTGCCCAAAATCGGAGCAGTCTTCGAGTTTGGGTACAGCTAAAAATCGGACAGAATCGGATCTGACAAAAATCAGATAGCAATAAGGCCAAATCCGATCCGTTACGTGGCCCATAGGGATACATGGGGGCCAAATTGGATCCAAGAAACTCGTAATGTGAAAGCAGCCTTAGTTTCATATTAACTATTTTATGTGACATAACTCTGAATTATTAGGTCTGGGAACTTGCTATCTACCTTATAGAGAGATGTTTTCCTGCAACCATAAGAAGACAGTTAAGTAGGTGAGGAGAATGTAGCCACATCCCCCCCCCCCCCCCTCTAGGAAATATGCAAATTTGCACTTCAGTAAGGAAGTGGAAAAACTCCAGCACCACATTTAAGCAGCTCCTCAAAGTCATAATCGCTTTCTAACAAGCTTTTTAATATGACTAGGGAATTTGTGCCAGATGAGAACCCCAAACTACAGACTCTGCATTTCGGGGTAACTGCCCCTCATCAGTGTAGTGTGTGGGATATTCTGATCTGGCTGAGTGAGTGGGCTAAGACAAGGTCTGGGAACTGGCTATCTACCTTATGGAGAGAAGTTTTCCTGCAACCATAAGAAGACAGTTAAGTAGGTAAGGAGATTTAAAGCCACATCCCTCCTCTAGGAAATATGCAAATTTGCACTTCAGTAAGGAAGTGGAAAAACTCATCAGTGTAGTGTGTGGGATATTCGCTGCTGGAGTTTTTCCACTTCCTTACTGAAGTGCAAATTTGCACATCTGCCATGGCCGGACGGTCACGGATGAGGCGTCTGGACGGCACAAGCTCAATCCCAGCTCTGCTGTTATCAGAAGACGACATTTTATTGTTTTTTTCTCTACTATTTTCTTTGTAGATCATGAATTAAACCTCGAGAAAACAAATGGCTTCATTTATTACTGTACAAGTGATTCCAATGCCTAATTAGTGTTTATTATTAGCTCATTGTATGACTATTTCATCATAATTCAGTAATAGAAAGTCTGTCTTGCTATTTTATATAGTTATTGATGACATTCTGTATGAGATATGAATATAAAACTTACCAAACAGCTTGAATATCGGGTAAACAACGTGTAGTAAATATGCTGGAGGACGGTTAAGGTCAAAATTGGCTCCGTCACTAAGGGGTTAAACAAAACTCCACAGTGGTAAATACTGTGTATGATCCCCATAATAACCCCAAACCTTAAAGGGGTTGTCCGACCATGAAATCCAATATTCTAAGCTGATCTGTGCTTTATTGTAATATTCATCTCCCTACAAATTATGATTTTTGTTTCTGCCCTTCATGCCTCCTGAATTTCCTTTCATTCCCTGTGCAGTTATCCTTCATTCCCTGCACAGTTTCCCTTCATTCCCTGCACACAGTTTCCCTTCATTCCCTGCACAGTCTCTCTTCATTCCCTGCACAGTTTCCCTTCATTCCCTGCACACAGTTTCCCTTCATTCCCTGCACAGTTTCCCTTCATTCCCTGCACACAGTTTCTCTTCATTCCCTGCACACAGTCTCTCTTCATTCCCTGCACAGTTTCCCTTCATTCCCTGCACACAGTCTCTCTTCATTCCCTGCACAGTTTCCATTCATTGCCTGCACACAGTTTCCATTCATTGCCTGCACACAGTTTCCATTCATTCCCTGCACACAGTTTCCATTCATTCCCTGCACACAGTCTCCCTTCATTCCCTGCACACAGTCTCCCTTCATTCCCTGCACACAGTCTCCCTTCATTCCTGGCACACAGTCTCCCTTCATTCCCTGCACACAGTCTCTCTTCATTCCTGGCACACAGTTTCTCTTCATTCCCTGCACTGTTTCCCTTCATTCCCTGCACACAGTTTACCTTCATTGCCTGTAGTTTCTCTTCATTACCTGCACAGTTTCCCTTCATTCCCTGCACACAGTCTCTTCATTCCCTGCACAGTCTCTCTTCATTCCCTGCACACAGTTTCTCTTCATTTTCTGCAGTTTCCCTTCATTCCCTGCACACAGTCTCTCTTCATTCCCTGCACACAGTTTCTCTTCATTTTCTGCAGTTTCCCTTCATTCCCTGCACACAGTCTCTCTTCATTCCCTGCACACAGTCTCTCTTCATTCCCTGCACAGTTTCCCTTCATTCCCTGCACAGTTTCTCTTCATTCCCTGCACACTGTCTCTCTTCATTCCATGCACAGTTTCTCTTCATTCCCTGCACAGTTTCTCTTCATTTTCTGCACAGTTTCTCTTCATTCCCTGCACACAGTTTCTCTTCATTCCCTGCACAGTCTCTCTTCATTCCCTGCACACAGTTTCTCTTCATTCCCTGCACAGTCTCTCTTCATTCCCTGCAGTTTCTCTTCATTCCCTGCACAGTCTCTCTTCATTCCCTGCACAGTTTCTCTTCATTCCTTGCACAGTCTCTCTTCATTCCCTGCACAGTCTCTCTTCATTCCCTGCACAGTTTCTCTTCATTCCCTGCACAGTTTCTCTTCATTCCCTGCACAGTCTCTCTTCATTCCCTGCAGTTTCTCTTCATTCCCTGCACAGTCTCCCTTCATTCCCTGCACACAGTCTCCCTTCATTCCCTGCAGTCTCTCTTCATCCCCTGCACAGTTTCCATTCATTCCCTGCAGTTTCCCTTCATTCCCTGCACAGTCTCTCTTCATTTTCTGCACAGTTTCTCTTCATTCCCTGCACACAGTCTCCCTTCATTCCCTGCACACAGTCTCCCTTCATTCCCTGCACACAGTCTCCCTTCATTTTCTGCACAGTTTCCCTTCATTCCTGGCACACAGTTTCTCTTCATTCCCTGCACACAGTTACTCTTCATTCCCTGCACACAGTCTCTCTTCATTCCCTGCACACAGTCTCCCTTCATTCTCTGCACACAGTCTCCCTTCATTCCCTGCACAGTTTCTCTTCATTCCCTGCACACAGTTTCTCTTCATTCCCTGCACACAGTCTCTCTTCATTCCCTGCACACAGTTTCCCTTCATTCCCTGCACACAGTTTCTCTTCATTCCCTGCACACAGTTTCCCTTCATTCCCTGCACACAGTCTCCCTTCATTCCCTGCACACAGTCTCTCTTCATTCCCTGCACACAGTCTCTCTTCATTCCCTGCACACAGTCTCCCTTCATTCCCTGCACACAGTCTCCCTTCATTCCCTGCACACAGTCTCCCTTCATTCCTGGCACACAGTTTCTCTTCATTCCCTGCACTGTTTCCCTTCATTCCCTGCACACAGTTTACCTTCATTGCCTGTAGTTTCTCTTCATTCCCTGCACAGTTTCCCTTCATTCCTGCACACAGTCTCCCTTCATTCCCTGCACACAGTCTCCCTTCATTCCCTGCACACAGTCTCCCTTCATTCCTGGCACACAGTTTCTCTTCATTCCCTGCACTGTTTCCCTTCATTCCCTGCACACAGTTTACCTTCATTGCCTGTAGTTTCTCTTCATTCCCTGCACAGTTTCCCTTCATTCCCTGCACAGTTTCCCTTCATTCCCTGCACACAGTTTACCTTCATTCCCTGTAGTTTCTCTTCATTCCCTGCACAGTTTCCCTTCATTCCCTGCACAGTTTCCCTTCATTCCCTGCACACAGTTTACCTTCATTCCCTGTAGTTTCTCTTCATTCCCTGCACAGTTTCCCTTCATTCCCTGTACAGTTTCCCTTCATTCCCTGTAGTTTCCCTTTGTCGTGGCAATCTGCCAATTCTACTTTCAGTGTGTAGTGGAGTCTATGTTAACATGCATAGAAGAATATGACAGACAACAGATTAGGAATGTGCTGACTTTCAACCCAAAGGAGTGACACCCCCAATAGGGTTTATTATATAGGCAAATAGTAATACATGTGTTAATACAACTTCAAAATCATTGGTTACACACAGTTTACTATGAAGCCATTGGTGACACCAAGTTGTTTACTACACATTGATTGGCTCTTCATAATACTTCCAAGAATTGGCAGGGTGGATGAGGTTACTATGGGACATGGAAAGTCCCTTCACATCATTCCCTGTGCTGTTTCCCTTCATTCCCTGCACAGTTTCTCTTCATTCCCTTTTGTTCATTTATTTGGTGGAGTTTGTATGGTGTTAGGTACCACCTAGTGTGAATTTTGTAGTGTGTTTCCACTAGAGATGAGCATGGGATATTTGAATGTATGGTGTCGTATGTAAGGGGCCTTTCACACGTAGTTGGATGCATGTGATGGAGCATTGTCCTGCACGAAAATCATGTTTTTCTTGAACGATAGCAACTTCATCCTGTACCACTGCTTGAAGAAGTTGTCTTCCAGAAACTGGCAGTAGGTCCGGGAGTTGAGCTTCACTCCATCCTCAACCTGAAAAGGTCCCACAAGTTGATCTTTGATGATCCCAGCCCATACCAGTACCCCACCTCCACCTTGCTGGCGTCTGAGTCGGAGTGGAGCTCTCTGCCCTTTACTGATCCAGCCTCTGGCCCATCCATCTGGCCATCAAGAGTCACTCTCATTTCATCAGTCCATAAGATATTTCTTGGCCCAGTCTTGACGTTTTATCTTATGTTTCTTGTTGGTGGTTTTTCAGCCTTCCTTACCTTGGCCATGTCCCTGAGTATGGCACACCTTGTGCTTTTTGATACTCCAGTAACGTTGTAGCTCTGAAATGTGGCAAAACTGGTGGCAAATGGCATCTTGGCAGCTTCACGCTTGATTTTCCTCAATTCATGGGCAGTTATTTTGCGCCTTTTTTGCCCTCACGCTTCTTGCGACCCTGTTGGCTATTTGCCATGAAACGCTTGATTGTTCGGTGATCACACTTCAAAAGTTTGGCAATTTCCAGAGTGCTGCATCCCTCTGCAAGACATCTCACAATTGTGGACTTTTCAGAGCTTGTCAAAACTCTCTTCTGACCCATTTAGCCTAAGGAAAGGCATTTACCTAATAATTGCGCACACCTTATATAGGGTGTTGATGTCATTACAGCACACCCCTCCTCATTACAGAGATGCACATCACCTGATTTACTTAATTAGTAGTAGGACAACATGTACAGTATAAAAAGTATCATGTGATCAACATACTCATTTGCCTAATAATTCTGCACACAGTGTATATACAGTACATCTACTTATATAATCGGGAGTTTGGAATTCGGGCACTGTAGCCGAATCCTAGACTCCTTTGCGGCACTGCGAGCCGCAGCCGCACTACGCGTCATCGCTCGCAGTGCCGCCGCACTACCTCACACTGCCGCCATCCTGGCAACCGTCAGCCCCGCGAGGCCGACGCTGCCCGGATGCCAGCGGTGCCTTCCGCCCCTCATCCCTCTCACCGCTGGCACCTCGGTGCTGATCCGACTTGCGGTGTAGGGGCTGTGGGCGGGTGACTGCAGCCAGTCACGTCCTCCTGCTGCCGGCGCCCGCCAATGGGAGTGAGAGGGGCGTGTCAGGCTGCAAATACTGACACGCCCCGGCAGCCACTCACGTCCTCCTGTCGCCGCCGCCGCCCGCCAATGGGAGTGAGCGGGGTGGTCAGGCTGCAAAGCCTAACACGCCCCACTCACTCCCATTGGCCGCCGCCGGGTGACGTCGTCCTGTCGGCGCCAGCGGCCAATGCGAGTGAGTGGGGCGTGTCAGGCTGCTAAGCCTGACACGCCCCGCTCACTCCCATTGGCCGCAGTAGCCCCTGCAAGCTGATTGGCCAGTGTGGGTGTCACGTACCCCCAGCCTCAATGCATACGAGCCTTTCACAGCCACTGCGGCGCCAGTGTCGGCGGGATCTGCCCGACACCACCCTCCGGGAGAGCCGCCCAGTGCCTTGGTGCTGCCGCACAGGGCTGGAGGTGAGGGAGCGGTGTAGACGGGGCACTGGAGCGCTCTTACAACGCCCTCACCTGCAATACAGAAGGGGGTGCAGTGCAGAACACTACAAATACCAATGTTTCCCACCTTCTAGCCACACACCACAATCATTAAGTATATCAGCATCTCTCCTCACCCCTCCTTCACCCTGACCTCTCCTCACCCCCCTCCAGCCTGACCTCTCCTCACCCCCTCTCCAGCCTGACCTCTCCTCACCCATCCTCCACCCTGACCTCTCCTCACCCCTCCTCCACCCTGACCTCTCCTCACCCCCTCTCCAGCCTGACCTCTCCTCACCCCCCTCCAGCCTGACCTCTCCTCACCCCCCCTCCAGCCTGACCTCTCCTCACCCCCTCTCTACCCTGACCTCTCCTCACCCCCCCTCCAGCTTGACCTCTCCTCACCCCCCCTCCAGCCTGACCTCTCCTCACCCCTCCTCCAGCCTGACCTCTCCTCACCCCCCTCCAGCCTGACCTCTGCTCACCCCTCCTCCAGCCTGACCTCTCCTCACCCCTCCTCCAGCCTGACCTCTCCTCACCCCTCCTCCAGCCTGACCTCTCCTCACCCCTCCTCCAGCCTGACCTCTCCTCAAACCCCCTCCAGCCTGACCTCTCCTCACCCCTCCTCCACCCTGACCTCTGCTCACCCCTCCTCCAGCCTGACCTCTTCTCACCCCCCCCTCCACCCTGACCTCTGCTCACCCCTCCTTTAGCCTGACCTCTCCTCACCCCTCCTCCAGCCTGACCTCTCCTCACCCCTCCTCCAGCCTGACCTCTCCTCACCCCTCCTCCAGCCTGACCTCTCCTCACCCCCCCTCCACCCTGACCTCTCCTCACCCCTCCTCCAGCCTGACCTCTTCTCACCCCCCCTCCACCCTGACCTCTGCTCACCCCTCCTTTAGCCTGACCTCTCCTCACCCCTCCTCCAGCCTGACCTCTCCTCACCCCTCCTCCAGCCTGACCTCTCCTCACCCCCCCTCCACCCTGACCTCTCCTCACCCCTCCTCCAGCCTGACCTCTCCTCACCCCTCCTCCACCCTGACCTCTGCTCACCCCTCCTTTAGCCTGACCTCTGCTCACCCCTCCTCCAGCCTGACCTCTCCTCACCCCTCCTCCACCCTGACCTCTCCTCACCCCTCCTCCACCCTGACCTCTCCTCACCCCTCCTCCACCCTGACCTCTCCTCACCCCTCCTCCACCCTGACCTCTCCTCACCCCTCCTCCACCTGACCTCTCCTCACCCTCCTCCACCCTGACCTCTCCTCACCCCTCCTCCAGCCTCACCTCTCCTCACCCTCCTCCAGCCTGACTTCTCCTCACCCCTCCTCCAGCCTGACCTCTCCTCACTCCCCCTCCACCCTGACCTCTCTCACCCCTCCTCCACCCTGACCTCTCCTCACCCCTCCTCCAGCCTGACCTCTCTCACCCCTCCTCCAGCCTGACCTCTCTCACCCCTCCTCCAGCCTGACCTCTCTCACCCCTCCTCCAGCCTGACCTCTCCTCACCACCCCTCCACCCTGACCTCTCTCACCCCTCCTCCAGCCTCACCTCTCCTCACCACCCCTCCACCCTGACCTCTCCTCACACCTCCATCCGCACCTCTCCTCACCCCTCCAGCCTCCCGCCACATCATACTCTGCTATCCACAGAGCCGCCTGTATAGTCTGCTGCCAACACACCCGCCTGTATACTCTGCTGCCCACACAGCCGCCTGTATACTCTGCTGCCCACACAGCCGCCTGTATACTCTGCTACCCACACAGCCGCCTGTATACTCTGCTACCCACACAGCCGCCTGTATACTCTGCTACCCACAGAGCCGCCTGTATACTCTGCTACCCACAGAGCCGCCTGTATACTCTGCTACCCACAGAGCCGCCTCTATACTCTGCTACCCACAGAGCCGCCTCTTGACTCTGCTGCCCACAGAGCCGCCTCTATACTCTGCTGCCCACAGACCCGCCTCTATACTCTGCTGCCCACAGACCCGCCTGTATACTCTGCTGCCCACAGACCCGCCTGTATACTCTGCTACCCACAGACCAGCCTGTATACTCTGCTACCCACAGACCAGCCTGTATACTCTGCTACCCACAGAGCCTTCTGTATACTCTGCTACCCACAGAGCCTTCTGTATAATCTGCTACCCACACAGCCGCCTCTATACTCTGCTACCCACAGAGCCGCCTCTATACTCTGCTACCCACAGAGCCGCCTCTATACTCTGCTACCCACAGAGCCGCCTCTATACTCTGCTACCCACAGAGCCGCCTCTATACTCTTCTACCCACAGAGCCGCCTCTATACTCTGCTACCCACAGAGCCGCCTCTATACTCTGCTACCCACAGAGCCGCCTCTATACTCTGCTACCCACAGAGCCGCCTCTATACTCTGCTACCCACAGAGCCGCCTCTATACTCTGCTACCCACAGAGCCGCCTCTATACACTGCTACCCACAGAGCCGCCTCTATACTCTGCTACCCACAGAGCCGCCTCTATACTCTGCTACCCACAGAGCCGCCTCTATACTCTGCTACCCACTGACCCACCTCTATACACACAATTAATTTCACCGCGCTCCAGATGCAATTGCATCGGGCCTTTTTACTAGTATCCTATATTATAATCGTCTTATCGTGTCTGTCTATGTAACGGAAATCCCGCAATGCTGATTGGTCACGCCAGCCGCCCGCGACCAATCAGCAACGCAGTGATATAGTAGATGGCAGTTATTAGCGATGTCGCTGCTGCAGGACCCTCTATCTCTCCAGGTGACTACGGGTAGATGAGGCAGCAGAGAGGATGATCGGACTCTGCAGACACTCACTGCACAGGAGCCGACCCGCCCAAGGTAAGTATGGGCGAACTGCAACATGGTGTCCTCCTCCCCGGGTGCAGCACTGAGCGCTACCACTGTCACACACAGCTGGAGTTATCTTCCTCCCCCCCCCAGGATGTTTGTGCTGAGTCCCCTGGACGGCGGATTCCGGGCTGTAACCCCCTTTTCTGCTGAGTTTGGCCGGAGGTGTGGCGCCCCGCAACGAGTACGTCACAGGAAGGTATTGCATCCCTGACTGAAGATGTAATATCTTCCGTCTTAGTGCTGACATGGTTAAACTCAGAGCTCCATGCACCACACAACACACTAGAGGCAGAGGACCAATCAGGTCCTGGAGGGAGGAGTGTAAGGTGTAGAGTGTGGGGGAAGTTAGAACAGCAAGTCAGTCTGTGAGGAAGGAAGATAGGAGAGGCTGCACAGTGCCGTGCAGCCATGAACAGGCAACTTCACTGAGAAGGAAACTCACCGGCTGGGCACCATTAAGCGGTGACCCAGACCGGAACCCGGGCAACTACCAAACGGGTCCAACTACACCAGTGCCCAAAACCACCGGATCACTGGTTCCGAGGCGAGCAAGTCGTTCACCGCAGCTCCGCAAACCAGGGTGAAGAATCGCTCCTTAGAGGGCATCTCGCCATCGCCGCCATCCAAGTTGTCTTGCCAGCAGGGACCTACCATTGGGATACAGGACCAGCTGTTGATATTCCGGCTAGGATTCCAAATAGAAGTCTGCCAAGTACCCTGACCTGGTACACTAAGGCAACCCAGGCAACCCATCTAGAGAGGTATAGAAAAGGAGGAACACCGCGGAGCTCTGAACTAACACCAGTCATTGCTGGGACCACCCGGTCCGTTACCCAATACTGTATACCCTGTACCATACTACCGGTTACAGTAAAGACCCGTTACAGAGGACACTGGTGTCTGTGTTTCTTCAGAACTGTTTAACTCTGCATGCAAAGAACTACAAAGCTGCCATATTCCATCAAAGACAGCTCCTGGCCCCGGGGACTCCCGCTCGTCCTGTGGGGAGCGTCCCATCTTGCTGCCGTACATCCCCCGGAGGCCCAAGCAGCGCCGGTGAAATCACCGGAATTCCCGCAGGTGGCGTCAAGACAATAAGAATTAACCATTATCTGTTCAGCCAACTCCTTTTTGATCTTTACCACCGGGCCTCACAACCTCGGATGCGGAACCGTGACAGGGAGAAGTAACGCCCGAGACGTGAACACCCGGCTACGGTGAGTCAGAGGCTGTGCACACTGAGCTGCAGGTGGAGACTGCCAACAACTA
This sequence comes from Allobates femoralis, assembly GCA_033576535.1. Taxonomy (NCBI): domain Eukaryota; kingdom Metazoa; phylum Chordata; class Amphibia; order Anura; family Aromobatidae; genus Allobates; species Allobates femoralis. The sequence goes on from JARQOC010000341.1 coordinate 19,557, forward strand.
ATCACCAAGTCACCAGGAACTCTACTGACTGGGGTGATCCTATAGGACCCCACATAATGGGGTAATCCCTACAGGACCCCACATACTGGGGTGAGCCTCCCCCCCCCCCCAACAGGACCTCACATACTGGGGTGATCCTCCCCCCAACAGGACCCCGCATACTGGGGTGATCGTCCCCCCTGCAGGACCCCACATGCTGGGGTCCTCTCATCTGTGTCCCTGTATTGTGTTTGTAGTCAGATCAATGTTTATATGTTGGAGATTCTCCGGATGATTTGTACTTTGCCCATGATATAAATGTCTGTCAGATGTCAATGATGAGATTCCCATGGGCAGAGGGGGGCAGTCTGGAATTTAGGAGGGGGATCTAAATTGTCCCAAATAATAACACTACTCCTGAGGGGCCGGGGATAGTTGGGGGATCTGATGGACATATTGCTCTGAGGCCCATGAGCTGAAGGTAGGCAGAGTGTAAGTCTTCATCGAGAGTGGCATGGGTCATGTATTTGTCCTGTCTGGGTCTTACAGACTGATAGCTGCGTGTTCACGATCATGATCGTCCAAGTCTATGGGTCTGACCCAGGGGCGTATCTAGGGGGGTGCAGCCGGACGTTTTGCTCCGGGCGCCGCCCAGCGGGGGGCGCCGGCGGCACCCCCCCCCCCCTCTGAATTTGAGCGGCGGGGCCGAAATCTGCTCCGTACTGGACACTTTGGTTTCCGTCTGATGTTGCGCTCGCTCTCTGGCCTGGGAGAGTGCAGGCTGCTGTCATAGTGACATAGACGGAGTCAGCGGTCCTACTATACAGCAGGAGCAGGGGATCAGTGCAGTCACGCCGCTAGCATCCAAACCGGCCCCTGAGCCCAGCGTGTCCCTGCACACAGCCCTGCTGCGGACATATCTCCAGCTGCTGCACAGCCGGCCTGTATTCACCACGGCGCTGACCAGGTAATGTGGACGTGCTGGGACATGTAGTCCTACCAGGGCTGATCACTTCTAGTGGCTTCATGGCCCCGATCTGCAGGGGTCGTCTACAGCTCAGGTCCAAAACCAAGCTGTGACTGCACCCCTTCCCCCTCCCGCCCGTCTGATAGCACCCCCGACCTCCACTGATAGCACACCCCCCACCCCCGGTCCTCACCTACTTTTTGCGGGGGGGGGGGGGGAGGAGCCAAAACAGATCCTTGCCCCAGGCGCCGGCAACCCTAGATACACCACTGGTCTGACCTGATCCTGTGCGCTTTTCTTGCACTTGGCTTTAATAAAAGTTATCTTTTTTTGGGGAGGAGTAACAAACCCTGGAGGTAAAAGCTGACATTGACCAGACACCGATGGAAATCTGATCCAAAATACCGATAAACAACCGTCCATATTTTTTCCATTTTTTTTCACTTGCAAGATCATCAAGACAAGGACTTGTAGTAGGCGCCGACCACATGCCTCCACCATCACCTCTGTTATTAAACTTGCGGGAATTTTATACTTTATTTCCAGCACTTCAGTCCTGCTGCACTCTAGTTCTGTGGTTCTGGTTCTGAGGGACATTGGAGATCATCATCCATTCTATGGGCACTTTTCGGCCATACATGATGATGTGATTAACCAGGTGCTGCTGAGTTCAGGTTATCGTGGTGGGGATCCCCAATTAAGACCCCCAGCCCCCTCCCTCAAGCATCTTGAACTCCTCAGTTTTTCATACTCTAGACCAGGGGTCTCAAACACGCGGCCCGAGGGCCGCATGCGGCCCCTGGGGCCTCACTATGCGGCCCGCGGCACCTTGGACAACTTAATGATGCATCGACTCAGTGCAGGGGGCCACAGGAGTGCCCGCTGTGTGATGACTTACGTCCGCAGCACTAACAAGCTCTACCTCTCAGCAAGATGAATGCAAGCTGCCAGCCAATGAGATGGCGGAATATGACGTCACACGCGGGCCTCTGGCTGGCAGATTGCATTGATCTTGCTGAGCAACAGAACTTGTCTGAGCGGCGGCTGGAGGAAGTCATAGCACAGCAGAGGCCAGAAGACAGCACAGCGGGGACCTCGCCGGCCCCCTGCACTGGAGCAATGCATCATTAAAGTGAGAAAAGTATGAGTGTGAGTAAGAAGGTGTGTGTGTGTGAGGGTGAGTGTATGAGTATGTAAGTGAGGATATATGTATAAGAAAGTGTGTGTGAGGTGTGAGTGAGTTTCAGTGTGTGTATGAGAGTATGAGAGTGTGTGAGTTTGTGTGTGAGGGTGTGAGTGTGAATGAGTGTGTATGTGAGTGTATAAAAAGAAGGTAAAACAGGATGGGGGCATCACTATAAAAGTTGATCAGTATGGGGGACATCACTACAAAAGGGGATCAGGATGGGGGACATCACTACAAAAGGAGATCAGCATGGGGACATCACTACAAAAGAAGATCAGGATAGGGATCATCACTAGAAAAGGGGATCAGGATGGGGGACATTACTACAGGATGGGGACATTACTACAAGAAAGGGATCAGAATTTGTACTTTACTACATTGAGCAAAAAATTCTGGTATTACTAAAGTATCACTTAGTCCTACAAGGGATGCGGCCCCCTGCTATAAATGTTTTTCTATGCGTGGCCCACCAACCCAGCTGAGTTTGAGACCCTGCTCTAGACGGTCTATTTCCTGTATCGCTGCACACATAGGAAATAGACAAGGAGTCACACTACACATGACAGGCTGCGATCAGCGCGACTGCCGGTAATGGAGAGAGGGGGGGGTGAGGCAGCACTAAGGGGCTCCGAGGATGGCGTGTGGGGGCAGCACTCTAAGGCTCCTGTGGCTGAGGTGTGTGGGGGCAGTGCTCAGGGGCCCCCGAGGCTGAGGTGTGGGGGCAGCGCTGTATGTCTGTGTGTGTGTGTCTGTCTGTGTTATCTGTGTGTGTGAGTCTGTGTGTCTGTGTATACACTGTATGTATATAGCGTGGACCTGTATATACAGTATAGTGCTGTTTTGAGATACACAGACACACACACACACACACTAGACACACCATACCACCAGCAGCTCCATCTTCCACATCCTGACGACGCCCATGGTCTACTGTGACTTACGGTTTGTACTGCGCACGTTAGCCTATTAGGAACATGCACAGTACAAACCCGGCCTAGCCTGAAGTTACTGAAGATGTCAGTCTCAGCCAAGCCAGCCTCCTCTGCTTTGGCAGCTGCGGGCACACATAGCTCTGCAGCATATACACTCATAGCTCTGCAGTACACACAGCTCTGCAGCATACACACGCACAGCTCTGCAGCATACGCACACAGCTCTGCAGCATACTGTCACGCTGGGTGTAGGGAGATACCCAGCGCTGGACGACAACAGGGGAGGGGAAAGGAGTCCCTGATGCTAAGGGCAAAAAGGGGGGATGGTGACCCTAAGAACAATTAGCGCTGACACCTGGCTCCCCTAACGTCCCTATACAGTTTCCGCAACTGTCGCCGCCAGGATACCTATTCCCTGACTGTCCCTGGACTACCACTACACAGGGCTCAGAGCCGGTGATCACTAGTCAACCCGGCTAGCAACTAGAAAACACACAAGGGAAACATACAAAGTGGGAAGAGATACACTTAGCTTTAGTAGATCCAAGCAGCAAACCAGCAGGCTCGAAGAAACACTGCTTTGATCCAAGAATCAATCAGGTACACCGGAGGCTATCACCAGCAGTGCATCCTGGGAGTCAAGGGAAATATATAGCAGCTCCAAGGTAAGGAATCAGCTGGGTCCTAGTGACCTCCAGCTTTAACTAAAAGGGAAATGCCTCTTAAAGCGACAGAGACATTTTTTCTTCAGGATGTGGACTGTTTGGCCAAATGCTGGGACCTCTACAGTCCCATCCATGCCTCCTGACACACCCGTAACACACAGCTCTGCAGCACATACACACATAGTCCTACAGCATGCACACACATAGCTCTGCAGCACACACACATAGCTTTGCAGTACATACACACATAGCCCTACAGCATGCACACACACAGCTCTGCAGCACATACACACATAGTCGTACAGCATGCACACACACAGCTCTGCAGCACATACACACATAGTCGTACAGCATGCACACACATAGCCCTGCAGCACACACACAGATTTGCAGCACATACACAGAAAGCTCTACAACATTCACACACATAGTTCTGCAGCACACACACATAGCTCTGCAGCACACACAGCTCTGCAACACATAGCCCCACAACATGCACATACATAACTCTTCAGCACACACACAACTCTGCAGCACATACACACAATGCCCTACAACATGCACACACATAGCTCTGCAGCATACACACACAGCTTTGCAGCATACACACCGCTCTGCAGCATATACACACAGCTCTGCAGCACACACATAACCCTGCAGCATACACACATAGCTTTGTAGCATTCACAGCTATGCAGCATACACACATAGCTCTGCAGCACATACACACAATGCCCTACAACATACGCACACATAGCTCTGCAGCATACACACACAGCTCTGCAGCATACACACCCAGCTTTGCAGCATACACACCGCTCTGCAGCATATACACACAGCTCTGCAGCATACACACATAGCCCTGCAGCATACACACATAGCTTTGTAGCATTCACAGCTATGCAGCATACACACATAGCTCTGCAGCACACACACATAGCCCTACAACATACGCACACATAGCTCTGCAGCATACACACACAGCTCTGCAGCATACACACATAGCTTTGCAGCATACACACAGCTCTGCAGTATATTAACAGCTCTGCAGCATATACACAGAGCTCTGCAGCACACACACATAGCCCTGCAGCATACACATAGTTCTGCAGCATACACACATAGCTCTGCAGCATGCACACACAGCTCTGCAACACACACACAGCTCTGCAGCATATATACATAACTCGGCAGTATACAGACGTAGCCCTGCAGCATACACATACAGCTCTGCAGCATACACACATAGCCCTGCAGCATACACACACATAGCTCTGCAGCATACACACACAGCTCTGCAGCATATACACATAGCTCTTCAGCACATACATAGCCCTGCAGCATACACACACAGCTCTGCAGCATACACACAGTTCAGCAGCATACACACATACCTCTGCAGCATACACATGTGGTGCCCCTGAGGCCCGGTCACCTCGAAGTGGTACAGCAGCTGGGACTCGTGAGACTTTACACAAGCACCCGATACAGCCCCCGGTCCCTGGTCCCGGTTACTTTAAGTCAGGCAAGGAATAGCGGGTGGGCCTAAGTGGAGGGTGGAGAGTGAGGAAAAAGCCCGGGAAGGGGGTGGAGGAACTGGAGCAAGACCCAGGAACATTAAGTTAGGAAAGCTCGAGTAGAGAGTTACGTTTTGTGCTCCTGGCGAGCTGTAATGGGAGAAGGAACAGACCTCCTAAACTGAAACACGACAATCCTAGCAAACTGTAAGTCCAGAGTGTAAAGAACCGGACCCGGTGACCTGTGCCACCGTAAGGCTAGTCCGGATCACAGGCAGCCTACCGGGGGAAGCCAGAAGCGGTCCAGACCAGCGGGGACACCGGGGGACTGGGCCGAAGCCAGGGCACTGGCCCTGTTGAATTGGCCGGGAGCTGTATGCCCCAACCACAGATTAACCGGCGAGATGAAGGGACTCTATGCCTGGAACCTACCCCTCCCCGGTGCAGTGAAGGAAAGGCCATCAATGTAGGGTTAAGGGGACAGACTGAGATTCCCCAGGAAAAGACCTGTAACCGCTGGCTCGAGCTAGCACTGGGACAAGTGAACAAGGCCTGGAGAGGTACCAGTAAGGAGGTGCAACTGACAAGACGTCCCAGCTGCTAGGTTAAGACCGGGCCACTTGAGAACTGTTTGTACCGTGTGAACTGCAGAGTTTGAGTAAAGTACCCAGGCAAGCTCAGAACTACGTGTGAACAGCAGCGGAGCTCGCCTGCAGAGCCGACGACTGATCCGCTGCGCAGACAGAGTCAATCTGATTGTGAGAACTGCTGGATGCTGCTGGCTACTGAAAGTGCTTTGTTTTGTCCCTATACTTGCCCTGGGGATACAGCCTGCCCGTGGAGGGCTCACCATCCCAGCTGCCTACCACCACCATCATCCCCAGAGGCCTGGACAGCAGCGGTGGTCCACACTGGCCACAAACCACGAGCGGCGTAACATACACTGGCTACACAACTCTACCTCCCAATTATTTTATTTCTCATCCCCTTTTTATTGCCGCGCCTGGGACCATGGAGCCGGGTCATGTCACCGTGACACCCCACAGCCCTGAAAGACGAGAGGACCTGGTTCCAAGTAACCCCTGTCCCCGGAGAGCGACTCACATAGCTCTGCAGCATACTCATACAGCTCTGCAGCACACACACACATAGCTCTGCAGCACACACACAGCTCTGCAGTATACACATAGCTCTACAGAATACACATAGCCCTGCAGTACACATAGCTCTGCAGCATACACACATAGCCCTGCAGCACACACACACAGCTCTGCAGCACACACACACACAGCTCTGCAGCATACACATAGCTCTGCAGCACACACACATAGCTCTGCAGCACACACACATAGCTCTGCAGCATACACACATAGCTCTGCAGCACACACACAGCTCTGCAGCACACACACACAGCTCTGCAGCATACACACATAGCTCTGCAGCACACACACATAGCTCTGCAGCATACACACACAGCTCTGCAGCACACACACATAGCTCTGCAGCACACACACATAGCTCTGCAGCATACACACACACAGTTCTGCAGCATACACACATAGCTCTGCAGCACACACACACCTCTGCAGCACACACACACACACAGCTCTGCAGTATACACATATAGCTTTGCAGCATACACACATAGCTCTGCAGCACACACACATAGCTCTGCAGCATACACACACATAGCTCTGCAGCATACACACATAGCTCTGCAGCACACACACACCTCTGCAGCACACACACATAGCTCTGCAGCACACACACACACACCTCTGCAGCATACACACATAGCTCTCAGCGCACACACACACAGCTCTGCAGCATGCCCTTCCATTATTGATAGTGTATGTACATGTGCAGGTGGTGGAGTCCTGTGACTCAGGAATTCAGTATGAAGCCTCCTATGCCCTGTAGCTCACTCCCCTCCATTACCTGTTCATTGGGGAAGCTCCACTTCCCTCACAAAAAAGAAACTTGTCAGAGCAGTCTGGAGCCAGGCTCCGCCCACACGGATCACATGGTGGTGATGTCATCAAAGGTCTTTTAGCTCAAGAGGTGAGGTGATTAACAGGAAAGGTGGCAGTAAAAGAGATGAGGGGGCGTGGCCCTAAGGAGATTGGATAAAAAGGGGGCCCGGAGGAGAGGTGAGGGAGTGGGACCCAATCACTGCAGGGCCTGTGACAGCTGTCAGAGCATTTATGCCTTGGTGGCGGCCCTGGCAATAGTAATTCAATGTCAATAATCCTATCCTATATAATAAAAGCCGAAGGCCACTTCCGGAATATTACTTCCGTGATGGTCTCGACCCATGCTCCTGATGTGTCACCACTGCGCGGTCCCCCGGCTACAAGGAGCGGCGGAGGAATGTTCCGCTCTCGGAACTTCCGTCCGCCCTCCAGCCTCTCCCCTCCACCCACCACCGTACCTAGCGGGGGGCAGGGGGGCCGAGCGCCCCGTGCCCCAAGCCATGAGGGGCCCATTGCCCCCACCCCCTGGGGGACCCCGTGCTGCCAGCCGCGCGCCCGGAGAGGAGGGAGGACGGGACTTCCTGTCCTGCACTTCTGCCCGCCCCTCCTCTCCTCCTACACCAGCCGCACGCCGGCCGGCCCGCGGTGAGTCTGCACCCACCCAGCTACGCCTCTGCCCTCCAGCCTCCCATGCCCTGCAGCCTCCCATGACCTCCAGCCTCCCATGACCTCCAGCCTCCCCTGCCCTCCAGCCTCCCCTGCTCTCCAGCCTCCCCTGCCTCTCCAGCCTCCCCTGCCTCTCCAGCCTCCCCAGCCTCTTCAGCCTCCCCTCCAGCCTCCCCTGCTCTCCAGCCTCCCCTGCTCTCCAGCCTCCCCTGCTCTCCAGCCTCCCCAGCCTCTCCAGCCTCCCCTCCCGCCTCCGCTCTCCCCTCCCGCCTCCACTCTCCCCTCCAGCCTCCACCTCCCCTCAAGCCTCCGCCCTCCAGCCTCCGCTCTCCCCTCCAGCCTTCGCTCTCCCCTCTAGCCTCCGCTCTCCCCTCTTGCCTCCGCTCTCCCCTCCAGCCTCCGCTCTCCCCTCCAGCCTCCGCCCTCCAGCCTCCGCTCTCCCCTCCAGCCACCGCTCTCCCCTCCAGCCTCTCCCCTCCAGCCACCACTATCCCCTCCAGCCTCTCCCCTCCAGCCTCCGCTCTCCCCTCCAGCCTCCGTTCTCCCCTCCAGCCTCCGTTCTCCCCTCCAGCCTCCGTTCTCCCCTCCAGCCTCTCCTGCCTCCCCAGCCTCTCCTGCCTCCCCAGCCTCTCCACCCTTCCCTGCCCTGCAGCCTCTCCCCTCCCGCCTCCGCTCTCCCCTCCCGACTCCGCTCTCCCCTCCAGCCTCCACTCTCCCCTCAAGCCTCTGCTCTCCCCTCCAGCCTCCGCTCTCCCCTCCAGCCTCCGCTCTCCCCTCCAGCCTCCGCTCTCCCCTCCAGCCTCCGCTCTCCCCTCCAGCCTCCGCTCTCCCCTCCAGCCTCCGCTCTCGCCTCCGCTCTCCCCTCCAGCCTCCGCTCTCCCCTCCAGCCTCCGCTCTCCCCTCCAGCCTCCGCCCTCCAGCCTCCGCTCTCCCCTCCAGCCACCGCTATCCCCTCCAGCCTCTCCCCTCCCGCCTCCGCTCTCCCCTCCCGCCTCCGCTCTCCCCTCCAGCCTCCGCTCTCCCCTCCAGCCTCTCCCCTCCCGCTCTGCTCTCCCCTCCCGCTCTGCTCTCCCCTCCCGCCTCCCCTCTCGCCTCTGCTCTCCCCTCCAGCCTCCGCCCTCCAGCCTCCCCTCTCCCCTCCAGCCTCCACTCTCCCCTCCGCCCTCCCTCCAGCCTCCGCCCTCCCCTCCAGCCACCGCTCTCCCCTCCAGCCTCTGCCCTCCAGCCTCCTCTCTCCCCTCCAGCCTCTGCCCTCCAGCCTCCGCTCTCCCCTCCAGCCTCTGCCCTCCAGCCTCCGCTCTCCCCTCCAGCCTCTGCCCTCCAGCCTCCGCTCTCCCCTCCAGCCTCGGCCCTCCAGCCTCCCCTCCAGCCTCCGCTCTCCCCTCCAGCCTCTCCCCTCCCGCCTCCCTCCCCCCCTCCAGCCACCGCTCTCCCCTCCAGCCTCTCCCCTCCACCCTCCCCTCCAGCCTCTCCCCTCCAGCCTCCGCTCTCCCCTCCAGCCTCCGCTCTCCCCTCCAGCCTCTGCTCTCCCCTCCAGCCTCCGCTCTCCCCTCCAGCCTCCGCTCTCCCCTCCAGCCTCCCCTCTGCCCTCCGCCCTCCCCTGTCCTCTGCCCTCCGCCCTCCCCTGTCCTCTGCCCTCCAGCCTCCCCTGTCCTCTGCCCTCCAGCCTCCCCTGTCATCTGCCCTCCAGCCTCCCCTGTCCTCTGCTCCCCACCCTCCCCTGTCCTCTGCTCTCCAGCCTCCCCTGTCCTCTGCCCTCCAGCCTCCCCTCTCCTCTGCCCTCCAGCCTCTGCTCTCCCCTCCAGCCTCCGCTCTCCTCTCCCGCCTCTCCACTCCCGCCTCCGCTCTCCCCTCCCGCCTCTCCACTCCCGCCCCGCTCTCCCCTCCCGCCTCTCCACTCCCGCCTCCGCTCTCCCCTCCCGCCTCTCCACTCCCGCCTCCGCTCTCCCCTGCCGCCTCTCCACTCCCGCCTCCGCTCTCCCCTCCAGCCTCCGCTCTCCCGCCTCCGCTCTCCCCTCCAGCCTCCGCTCTCCCGCCTCCGCTCTCCCCTCCAGCCTCCGCTCTCCCCTCCAGCCTCCCCTCTGCCCTCCGCCCTCCCCTCTGCCCTCCGCCCTCCCCTCTGCCCTCCGCCCTCCCCTGTCCTCTGCCCTCCAGCCTCCCCTGTCATCTGCCCTCCAGCCTCCCCTGTCCTCTGCTCTCCACCCTCCCCTGTCCTCTGCTCTCCACCCTCCCCTGTCCTCTGCTCTCCACCCCCCCTGTCCTCTGCCCTCCACCCTCCCCTGTCCTCTGCCCTCCAGCCTCCCCTGTCCTCTGCCCTCCAGCCTCCCCTCTCCTCTGCCCTCCAGCCTCCCCTCTCCTCTGCCCTCCAGCCTCTCCTCTCCTCTGCCCTCCAGCCTCTGCTCTACCATCCAGCCTCTGCTCTCCCCTCCAGCCTCTCCCCTCCAGCCTCTTCCCTCCAGCCTCTGCTCTCCCCTCCAGCCTCTCCCCTCCCACCTCCGCTCTCCCCTCCCGCCTCTCCACTCCCGCCTCCGCTCTCCCCTCCCGCCTCTCCCCTCCAGCCTCCGCTCTCCCCTCCAGCCTCCGCTCTCCCCTCCAGCCTCCGCTCTCCCCTCCAGCCTCTGCTCTCCCCTCCAGCCTCTGCTCTCCCCTCCAGCCTCTGCTCTCCCCTCCAGCCTCCGCTCTCCCCTCCAGCCTCTCCCCTCCCGCCTCCCCTCTGCCCTCCGCCCTCCCCTGTCCTCTGCCCTCCAGCCTCCCCTCTCCTCTGCCCTCCAGCCTCCCCTCTCCTCTGCCCTCCAGCCTCCCCTCTCCTCTGCCCTCCAGCCTCTCCTCTCCTCTGCCCTCCAGCCTCTGCTCTACCATCCAGCCTCTGCTCTCCCCTCCAGCCTCTCCCCTCCAGCCTCTGCTCTCCCCTCCAGCCTCTCCCCTCCCACCTCCGCTCTCCCCCTCCCGCCTCTCCACTCCCGCCTCCGCTCTCCCCTCCCGCCTCTCCCCTCCAGCCTCCGCTCTCCCCTCCAGCCTCCGCTCTCCCCTCCAGCCTCTGCTCTCCCCTCCAGCCTCTGCTCTCCCCTCCAGCCTCCGCTCTCCCCTCCAGCCTCTCCCCTCCCGCCTCCCCTCTGCCCTCCGCCCTCCCCTGTCCTCTGCCCTCCGCCCTCCCCTGTCCTCTGCCCTCCAGCCTCCCCTGTCCTCTGCCCTCCAGCCTCCCCTGTCCTCTGCCCTCCCCTGTCCTCTGCCCTCCAGCCTCCCCTGTCCTCTGCCCTCCAGCCTCCCTGTCCTCTGCCCTCCAGCCTCCCCTGTCCTCTGCCCTCCAGCCTCCGCTCTACCCTCCAGCCTCCGCTCTACCCTCCAGCCTCTGCTCTACCCTCCAGCCTCTGCTCTCCCCTCCAGCCTCTGCTCTCCCCTCCAGCCTCTGCTCTCCCCTCCAGCCTCTGCCCTCCCCTCCAGCCTCTCCCCTCCCGCCTCCGCTCTCCCCTCCCGCCTCTCCACTCCCGCCTCCGCTCTCCCCTCCCACCTCTCCACTCCCGCCTCTCCACTCCCGCCTCCGCTCTCCCGTCCAGCCTCCGCTCCTCCGCCTCCCAGCCTCCGCTCTCCCCTCCCGCCTCTCCACCCCGCCTCCGCTCTCCCGTCCAGCCTCCGCTCTCCCCCTCCAGCCTCTCCCCTCCCGCTCTGCTCTCCCCTCCCCGCTCTGCTCTCCCCTCCCGCCTCCCCTCTCGCCTCTGCTCTCCCCTCCAGCCTCCGCCCTCCAGCCTCCCCCTCTCCCCTCCAGCCTCCACTCTCCCCTCCGCCCTCCCCCTCCAGCCTCCGCCCTCCCCTCCAGCCACCGCTCTCCCCTCCAGCCTCTGCCCTCCACGCCTCCTCTCTCCCCTCCAGCCTCTGCCCTCCAGCCTCCCGCTCTCCCCTCCAGCCTCTGCCCTCCAGCCTCCGCTCTCCCCTCCAGCCTCTGCCCTCCAGCCTCCGCTCTCCCCTCCAGCCTCGGCCCCTCCAGCCTCCCCCCAGCCTCCGCTCTCCCCTCCAGCCTCTCCCCTCCCGCCTCCCTCCCCCCCTCCAGCCACCGCTCTCCCCTCCAGCCTCTCCCTCCACCCTCCCCTCCAGCCTCTCCCCTCCAGCCTCCGCTCTCCCCTCCAGCCTCCGCTCTCCCCTCCAGCCTCTGCTCTCCCCTCAGCCTCCGCTCTCCCCCTCCAGCCTCCGCTCTCCCCTCCAGCCTCCCCTCTGCCCTCCGCCCTCCCCTGTCCTCTGCCCTCCGCCCTCCCCTGTCCTCTGCCCTCCAGCCTCCCCTGTCCTCTGCCCTCCAGCCTCCCCTGTCATCTGCCCTCCAGCCTCCCCTGTCCTCTGCTCCCCACCCTCCCCTGTCCTCTGCTCTCCAGCCTCCCCTGTCCTCTGCCCTCCAGCCTCCCCTCTCCTCTGCCCTCCAGCCTCTGCTCTCCCCTCCAGCCTCCGCTCTCCTCTCCCGCCTCTCCACTCCCGCCTCCGCTCTCCCCTCCCGCCTCTCCACTCCCGCCTCCGCTCTCCCCTCCCGCCTCTCCACTCCCGCCTCCGCTCTCCCCTCCCGCCTCTCCACTCCCGCCTCCGCTCTCCCCTGCCGCCTCTCCACTCCCGCCTCCGCTCTCCCCTCCAGCCTCCGCTCTCCCGCCTCCGCTCTCCCCTCCAGCCTCCGCTCTCCCCGCCTCCGCTCTCCCCTCCAGCCTCCGCTCTCCCCTCCAGCCTCCCCTCTGCCCTCCGCCCTCCCCTCTGCCCTCCGCCCTCCCTCTGCCCTCCGCCCTCCCCTGTCCTCTGCCCTCCAGCCTCCCCTGTCATCTGCCCTCCAGCCTCCCCTGTCCTCTGCTCTCCACCCTCCCCTGTCCTCTGCTCTCCACCCTCCCCTGTCCTCTGCTCTCCACCCTCCCCTGTCCTCTGCCCTCCACCCTCCCCTGTCCTCTGCCCTCCAGCCTCCCCTGTCCTCTGCCCTCCAGCCTCCCCTCTCCTCTGCCCTCCAGCCTCCCCTCTCCTCTGCCCTCCAGCCTCTCCTCTCCTCTGCCCTCCAGCCTCTGCTCTACCATCCAGCCTCTGCTCTCCCCTCCAGCCTCTCCCTCCAGCCTCTTCCCTCCAGCCTCTGCTCTCCCTCCAGCCTCTCCCCTCCCACCTCCGCTCTCCCCTCCCGCCTCTCCACTCCCGCCTCCGCTCTCCCCTCCCGCCTCTCCCCTCCAGCCTCCGCTCTCCCCTCCAGCCTCCGCTCTCCCCTCCAGCCTCCGCTCTCCCCTCCAGCCTCTGCTCTCCCCTCCAGCCTCTGCTCTCCCCTCCAGCCTCTGCTCTCCCCTCCAGCCTCCGCTCTCCCCTCCAGCCTCTCCCCTCCGCCTCCCCTCTGCCCTCCGCCCTCCCCTGTCCTCTGCCCTCCAGCCTCCCCTCTCCTCTGCCCTCCAGCCTCCCCTCTCCTCTGCCCTCCAGCCTCCCCTCTTTTCTGCCCTCCAGCCTCTCCTCTCCTCTGCCCTCCAGCCTCTGCTCTATCCATCGCCTCTGCTCTCCCCTCCAGCCTCTCCCCTCCAGCCTCTGCTCTCCCCTCCAGCCTCTCCCCTCCCACCTCCGCTCTCCCCTCCCGCCTCTCCACTCCCGCCTCCGCTCTCCCCCTCCCGCCTCTCCCCTCCAGCCTCCGCTCTCCCCTCCAGCCTCCGCTCTCCCCTCCAGCCTCTGCTCTCCCCTCCAGCCTCTGCTCTCCCCTCCAGCCTCCGCTCTCCCTCTCCATGCCTCTCCTCCTCCCGCCTCCCCTCTGCCCTCCGCCCTCCCCTGTCCTCTGCCCTCCGCCCTCCCTGTCCTCTGCCCTCCAGCCTCCCCTGTCCTCTGCCCTCCAGCCTCCCCTGTCCTCTGCCCTCCCCCTGTCCTCTGCCCTCCAGCCTCCCCTGTCCTCTGCCCTCCAGCCTCCCCTGTCCTCTGCCCTCCAGCCTCCCCTGTCCTCTGCCCTCCAGCCCTCCGCTCTACCCTCCAGCCTCCGCTCTACCCTCCAGCCTCTGCTCTACCCTCCAGCCTCTGCTCTCCCCTCCAGCCTCTGCTCTCCCCTCCAGCCTCTGCTCTCCCCTCCAGCCTCTGCCCTCCCCTCCAGCCTCTCCCCTCCCGCCTCCGCTCTCCCCTCCCGCCTCTCCACTCCCGCCTCCGCTCTCCCCTCCCACCTCTCCACTCCCGCCTCTCCACTCCCGCCTCCGCTCTCCCGTCCAGCCTCCGCTCTCCCCTCCAGCCTCCGCTCTCCCCTCCCGCCTCTCCACTCCCGCCTCCGCTCTCCCGTCCAGCCTCCGCTCTCCCGTCCAGCCTCCGCTCTCCCCTCCAGCCTCCGCTCTCCCCTCCAGCCTCCCCTCTGCCCTCCAGCCTCTCCCCTCCCGCCTCTGCTCTTTCCTCCAGCCTCTCCCCTCCAGCCTCTCCCCTCCAGCCTCTCACCTCCAGCCTCTCACCTCCAGCCTCTGCTCTCACCTCCAGCCTCTCCCCTCCCGCCTCTCCACTCCCACCTCCGCTCTCCCCTCCCGCCTCTCCCCTCCAGCCTCCGCTCTCCCCTCCAGCCTCCGCTCTCCCCTCCAGCCTCCGCTCTCCCCTCCAGCCTCTGCTCTCCCCTCCAGCCTCTGCTCTCCCCTCCAGCCTCTGCTCTCCCCTCCAGCCTCCGCTCTCCCCTCCAGCCTCTCCCCTCCCGCCTCCCCTCTGCCCTCCGCCCTCCCCTGTCCTCTGCCCTCCGCCCTCCCCTGTCCTCTGCCCTCCAGCCTCTCCCCTCCCGCCTCTGCTCTCCCCTCCAGCCTCTCCCCTCCCGCCTCTCCCCTCCAGCCTCCACTCTCCCCTCCACCCTCCGCACTCCCCTCCAGCCTCCCCTCTGCCCTCCAGCCTCTCCCCTCCCGCCTCTGCTCTTTCCTCCAGCCTCTCCCCTCCAGCCTCTCCCCTCCAGCCTCTCACCTCCAGCCTCTCACCTCCAGCCTCTGCTCTCACCTCCACCCTCCCCTGTCCTCTGCCCTCCAGCCTCCCCTGTCCTCTGCCCTCCAGCCTCCCCTGTCCTCTGCCCTCCAGCCTCCCCTGTCCTCTGCCCTCCAGCCTCCCCTCTCCTCTGCCCTCCAGCCTCCCCTGTCCTCTGCCCTCCAGCCTCCCCTGTCCTCTGCCCTCCAGCCTCCCTGTCCTTACCCCTCCAGCCTCCCCTGTCCTCACCTCTCCTCACCCCTCCAGCCTCCCCTGTCCTCACCTCTCCTCACCCCTCCAGCCTCCGCTCTCCTCACCCCTCCTCACCCCTCCAGCCTCCGCTCTCTTCACCCCTCCATATGCAATGTACACTATGTGTATATATGTGTGTATGTAGTCACTTCCCTCACTTTGTCCGCACTTCCCTCACTTTGTCCGCACACATACACACACACACACACTTCGCTATACTTACCACCGGCCCTGCATCAGCCGCCTAGATCCTGAGTCGACATGTCGCCACCCCCAAACTACTGGATCCAATATACCGTCCAAGAAGTCTCCCCAAACTTCCCGAACGCCATATTGGATCCAGTCGTCCGCGGGCGGCGACATGTCAACTCAGGATCCAGCCGGCGGGGAAGATGCAGGGTCGGTGCTAACTATAGCGGAGTCTGTGTGTGTGTGTGTGTGTATGTATGTATGTGTGTGCTGACCACTCTGCCCACGGCGCTGCGCTGACCACTCTGCCCACGGCGCTGCCCTGCCCACTCTGCCCACGCCACTGTGCTGACCAATCTCACCGCACTCACTGCTAACCACTGAGCCACGGCACTCACTGCTAACCACTGAGCCACCGCACTCACTGCTAACCACTGAGCCACCGCACTCACTGCTAACCACTGAGCCACCGCACTCACTGCTAACCACTGAGCCACCGCACTCACTGCTAACCACTCAGCCACAGCACTCACTGCTAACCACTGAGCCACCGCACTCACTGCTAACCACTGAGCCACCGCACTCACTGCTAACCACTGAGCCACCGCACTCACTGCTAACCACTGAGCCACCGCACTCACTGCTAACCACTGAGCCACCGCACTCACTGCTAACCACTGAGCCACCGTATACTCTGCTACCCACTGAGCCACCTGTATACACACAATTCATTTCCCCGCACTCCCCTAACTATTAGTAAGTAAACTATATATGGATTCTAGACTACCCGATTCTTTAGAATCGGGCCGCCATCTAGTCTAATATATAATTGCCGTAGCGCACTTCCGTAAGTTTCGGAGCTACTTCCGTCGTCATGGACGTGGCTGCCTCTCAGCCACGCGACCCACGAAGCATTGGCCGGCGCGAGCAATGGCCGTGAGGCCATTGCGAGCCGTTGCCGGAGCGCGAGCAATGGCAACGAAGCGG
This sequence comes from Allobates femoralis, assembly GCA_033576535.1. Lineage (NCBI taxonomy): Eukaryota > Metazoa > Chordata > Amphibia > Anura > Aromobatidae > Allobates > Allobates femoralis. Next base: position 35,764 of record JARQOC010000341.1, read on the forward strand.
CCATTGCGAGTCTCCGGTCCCGTCCAACGACCGACCACAGCCGAGCCCCGTGGCCGAAAATAGAACCAGGGGCCCGGCTATACTTCGCTTGAAACACCGCTATTATGCTCTATGGGAAGTGAGGCGCTATTCTGATTGGTCGCTGTGTCCTGCCGGCGACCAATCAGAATAGCGCCTCACTTCCCATAGAGATACATAGCGGTGTTTCGGCGATTTTATGGCCGGGCCCCTGGTTCTATTTTCGGCCACGGGGCTCGGCTCTGGTCGGTCGTTCCACGGGGCCGGAGACTCGCTTCGCGGCCATTGTTTGCGCTTCAGCAACGGCTCGCAATCATTGCGAGCCGTAGCTGAGGCGCGAGCAATGGCCGCAAAGCGGCCATTTCGAGTCTCCGCCCCATGGAACGACCGACCAGAGCCGAGCCCCGTGGCCGAAAATAGAACCAGGGGCCCGGCCATAAATTCCCCGAAACACCGCTATGTATCTCTATGGGAAGTGAGGCGCTATTCTGATTGGTCGCTGTGTCCTGCCGGCGACCAATCAGAATAGCGCCTCACTTCCCATAGACATATAATGGACGACTTTGAGTTTCAAATTTACCGCTGAAAGTGAGGCGCTTTTCTGATTGCTCACCGCCAGCACACAGCGACCAATCAGAATAGCGCCTCACTTCCCATAGAGATATAATGGACGAAAAATCGTCCATTATATCTCTATGGGAAGTGAGGTGCTATTCTGATTGGTTGCTGTGTGCTGCCGCTGACCAATCAGAATAGCGCCTCACTTCCCATAGACATATAATGGACGACTTTTCGTCCATTATATCTCTATGGGAAGTGAGGCACTATTCTGATTTGTCGCTGTGTGCTGCCGGCGACCAATCAGAATAGCGCCTCATTTCCCATAGACATATAATGGACAACTTTGAGTTTCAAATTTACCGCTCAAAGTGAGGCGCTATTCTGATTGGTCGCCGGCAGCACACAGCGACCAATCAGAATAGAGATACATGGTTCCCTTTTCGGCCACGGCGCTCGGCTGTCGCCGGACTTACCGCGGCTGCAAAGACTCACCTATCTATCTCTATCTATCTATCTCTCTATCTATCTATCTCTCTATGGCTGGGGTCACACACACAGATATCTGGGCAGATATTGTTCACAGATCTCTGGTTGCAGTGAAATCATGGACAGATTGCTCCATTTGTACACGGCCACAAAATGGAACCATGTGTCCATGATTTCACTGCAACCAGAGATCTGTGAACAATATCTGCACAAATATCTGTGTGTGTGACCCCAGCCTTACTCTATCTATTTATCTATCTATTTATCTATCTATCTCTATTTATCTATTTATCTATCTCTCTATTTATCTATCTATCTCTATCTATTTATTTATCTATCTATCTATCTCTATCTATTTATCTATCTATCTCTATCTATCTCTATTATCTATTTATCTATCTATCTCTATCTATTTATCTATCTATATCTATCTATATCTATTTATCTATCTATATCTATCTATCTATCTATCTATCTCTATCTATCTCTATCTATCTCTATCTATCTGTCTGTCTATCTATTTATCTATCTCTATTTATCTATCTATCTCTATCTATTTATCTATTTATCTATCTATCTCTATCTGTTTATCTATCTATCTATCTCTATCTATTTATCTATCTATCTCTATCTATCTATCTATCTATCTCTATTTATCTATCTATCTATCTCTATATCTATCTATCTATCTATCTATCTATCTATCTATCTATCTATCTAATAATCAGAAAAGCTGCACAGCACTCAGCAGACCAGTGTGAACTGGTGCAAGCAAGGATGCAGAATCAAACAACTTGAGAAAAATCCCCGCAGCACACAGCTACTACCAATGATGCATAAGTGCTAACAAGCCATATATGTTTGAGGAAAAAGTTATGTATGTACTAAGAACTCCAGAATTAAAAGATAAGATTATTGAGTTTTTTGAAAAAACGTAAGTTTTTAACTTTTTCCTCAAACATATATGGCTTGTTAGCACTTATGCATCATTGGTAGTAGCTGTGTGCTGCGGGGATTTTTCTCAAGTTATCTATCTATCTCTATCTATTTATCTATCTATCTATTTATCTCTATCTATCTATCTATCTATCTATCTATCTATCTATCTATCTATCTATCTATCTATATCTATTTATCTATCTATCTATATCTATCTCTATCTATCTATCTATATTTATCTATCTATCTATCTATCTATCTCTATCTATCTATCTATATTTATCTATTTATCTTATCTCTATCTATTTATCTATCTATCTATCTATCTATCTATCTCTATCTATCTATATCTATCTATCTATCTATATTTATCTATCTATCTATATCTATCTATCTATCTATCTATCTATCTCTATCTATCTCTCTATCTATCTATCTCTCCCTCTCCCTCTCTCTCTCTCTCTCTCTTCAGATTCTAGACTCCCGATTCTTCAGAATCGGGCTCACAGCTAGTATTAATATAAAGTCTGTTCTAATATAATAATTATATCATGATAATAATATAATAATCATCATCATGACAGTCAGTAATATAATACTATAGAATCATGTTATGGTAAGCCATGACTGATAATATAACACAGATACCCTATTTTTCGGACTATAAGATGCACTGGACCAAGAGATGCACCCAGATGAGGAAAATAGGGGAAAGAGAAATAAGCAAAAAGTGTGGTTATAATGCACTGCTATTGGGGATCTGCTGCTGAGACTTATGGGGGTAATGTCCCCATCCTGTATATGCCCCCCATCCTGGATATCGCTCCCTTACTTTGGTACAGTACCCCCATCCTTTATATGACACCCCATTATGGATATAGCCCCCCATCCTGATATGGCCCCACATAATGAATATAGCCCCTCATCCTGTGTATGCCCCACATAATGGATATAGCCCCCCATCCTGTATATGGCCCCACATAATGAATATAGCCCCTCATCCTGTGTATGCCCACATAATGGATATAGCCCCTCATCCTGTGTATGCCCCACATAATGGATATAGCCCCTCATCCTGTGTATGCCCCACATAATGGATATAGCCCCCCATCCTGTGTATGCCCCACATAATGGATATAGCCCCTCATCCTGTATATGCCCCACATAATGGATATAGCCCCTCATCCTGTGTATGCCCCACATAATGGATATAGCCCCCCATCCTGTGTATGCCCCACATAATGGATATAGCCCCTCATCCTGTGTATGCCCTACATAATGGATATAGCCCCTCATCCTGTGTATGCCCCACATAATGGATATAGCCCCTCATCCTGTATATGACACCCCATTATGGATATAGCCCCTCATCCTGTGTATGCCCCACATAATGGATATAGCCCCTCATCCTGTATATGACACCCCATTATGGATATAGCCCCCCATCCTGTGTATTCCCCACATAATGGATATAGCCCCTCATCCTGTGTATGCCCTACATAATGGATATAGCCCCTCATCCTGTATATGACACCCCATTATGGATATAGCCCCTCATCCTGTGTATGCCCTACATAATGGATATAGCCCCTCATCCTGTATATGACACCCCATTATGGATATAGCCCCCCATCCTGTGTATGCCCCACATAATGGATATAGCCCCTCATCCTGTGTATGCCCCACATAATGGATATAGCCCCTCATCCTGTATATGCCCCACATAATGGATATAGCCCCTCATCCTGTGTATGCCCCACATAATGGATATAGCCCCTCATCCTGTGTATGCCCCACATAATGGATATAGCCCCTCATCCTGTGTATGCCCCACATAATGGATATAGCCCCTCATCCTGTATATGCCCCACATAATGGATATAGCCCCTCATCCTGATATGACACCCCATTATGGATATAGCCCCCCATCCTGTGTATGCCCCACATAATGGATATAGCCCCTCATCCTGTGTATGCCCCCTACATAATGGATATAGCCCCTCATCCTGTAATGACCATATGATTACCCATCCGTAGCCATATGGATATACCCATCTGTGATCCACATAAGTTAGCCCCCACCTGTGTATGCACATATGGTATACCTCATCCTGTATGCCCATATGATATCCCCATCTGTGTATGCCCCACTAATGATATACCCTTCTGATGCCCTATGGTATAGCCCTCCTGTGAGCCACAATGATATAGCCCCATCTTTTGCCAATAATGGATATAGCCCTATCTGTAGCCCCCATATGGAATAGCCCCATCCTTGTAGCCCACTAGGATTGCCCACCTGTGCCAATATGGATATGCCCTCATTGTGTATGCCACATAATGGATAAGCCCCTCTCCTGTTAGCCACATAATGATATAGCCCACGTGTTGCCAATAATGAAAGCCCTCATGTTATCCCATAATGTATGCCCACCGGTATGCCACATAATATACCTACTGGTATGCCACTATGATATAGCCCACGTATATGACACCCATTATGATATAGCCCCCTCCTGTATGCCCACATAATGATATAGCCCCTCATCCTGTGATGCCCCACATAATGGATATAGCCCCCCATCCTGTTATGCCCCACATAATGAATATAGCCCTCATCCTGTGTATCCCACATAATGGATATAGCCCCTCATCCTGTTATGCCCACATAATGGATATAGCCCTCATCTGTGTATGCCCCACATAATGGATATAGCCCCCCATCCTGTGTAGCCCACATAATGGATATAGCCCTCATCCTGTTATGCCCACATAATGGATATAGCCCCTCATCTTGTATGCCCCACATAATGGATATAGCCCCATCTGTGTTGCCCACATAATGGATATAGCCCTCATCCTGTGTATGCCTACATAATGGATATAGCCCTCATCCTGTGTATGCCCCACATAATGGATATAGCCCCTCATCGTATATGACACCCCATTATGGATATAGCCCTCATCCTGTGTATGCCCCACATAATGGATATAGCCCTCATCCTGTATATGACACCCCATTATGGATATAGCCCCCATCCTGTGTATTCCCACATAATGGATATAGCCCCTCATCCTGTGTATGCCCACATAAGGATATAGCCCCTCATCCTGTATATGACACCCATTATGGATATAGCCCCTCATCCTGTGTATGCCACATAATGATATAGCCCTCATCCTGTTATGCCCCCATATGGATATAGCCCATCCTGTGTATGCCCACATAAGGATATAGCCCTCATCCTGTGTATGCCCCACATAATGATATAGCCCCTCATCCTGTATATGCCCCACATAATGATATAGCCCCTCATCCTGTATGCCCCCATATGGATATAGCCCCCATCTGTGTATGCCCCACATAATGGATAAGCCCCTCATCCTGTGTATGCCCCACATAATGGATATAGCCCCTCATCCTGTATGCCCACATAATGGATATAGCCCTCATCCTATAGAACCCATTATGGATATAGCCCCATCCTGTGTATGCCCCACATAATGGATATAGCCCCTATCCTGTGTATGCCTACATAATGGATATACCCCTCATCTGTATATGACACCCATTATGGATATACCCCCATCCTGTGTATGCCCAATAATGATATAGCCTCATCCTGTGTATGCCCCACATAATGGATTAGCCCTCATCCTGTGTATGCCCACATATGATATACCCCCATCTGTTATGCCCCATATGATATACCCCATCCTGTTGCCCCCATAATGGATATAGCCCCATCCTGTGTATGCCCACATAATGGATATAGCCCTCATCCTGTGTATGCCCCACATAATGGATATAGCCCCCCATCCTGTGTATGCCCACATAATGGATATAGCCCCTCATCCTGATTATGACACCCATTATGGATATAGCCCCCATCCTGTTATGCCCACATAATGGATATAGCCCCTCATCCTGTGTATGCCCCACATAATGGATATAGCCCCTCATCCTGTGTATGCCCCACATAATGGATATAGCCCCTCATCCTGTGTATGGCCCACATAATGGATATAGCCCCTCATCCTGTGTATGCCCCACATAATGGATATAGCCCCTCATCCTGTGTATGCCCACAATGATATAGCCCCACTTTATGCCACATAATGGATATAGCCCCTCATCCTGTGTATGCCCCACATAATGGATATAGCCCCTCATCCTGTGTATGGCCCACATAATGGATATAGCCCCTCATCCTGTGTATGCCCCACATAATGGATATAGCCCCCCATCCTGTGTATGCCCCACATAATGGATATAGCCCCTCATCCTGATATGACACCCCATTATGGATATAGCCCCCCATCCTGTGTATGCCCCACATAATGGATATAGCCCCTCATCCTGTGTATGCCCCACATTAATGGATATAGCCCCCCATCCTGTGTATGCCCCACATAATGGATATAGCCCCTCATCCTGTGTATGCCCTACATAATGGATATAGCCCCTCATCCTGTATATGGCCCACATAATGGATATAGCCCCTCATCCTGTGTATGCCCCACATAATGGATATAGCCCCTCATCCTGTGTATGCCCCACATATGGATATAGCCCCTCATCCTGTGTATGCCCCACATAATGGATATAGCCCCTCATCCTGTGTATGCCCCACATAATGGATATAGCCCCTCATCCTGTGTATGCCCACATAATGGATATAGCCCCTCATCCTGTGTATGCCCACATAATGGATATAGCCCCTCATCCTGTGTATGCCCCACATAATGGATATAGCCCCTCATCCTGTATATGCACCCACATTATGGATATAGCCCCTCATCCTGTGTATGCCCCACATAATGGATATAGCCCCTCATCCTGTATATGACACCCCATTATGGATATAGCCCCCCATCCTGTGTATTCCCCACATAATGGATATAGCCCCTCATCCTGTGTATGCCCCACATAATGGATATAGCCCTCATCCTGTATATGACACCCCATTATGGATATAGCCCCTCATCCTGGTATGCCCCACATAATGGATATAGCCCCTCATCCTGTGTATGCCCCACATAATGGATATAGCCCCTCATCCTGTGTATGCCCCACATAATGGATATAGCCCCTCATCCTGTGTATGCCCACATAATGGATATAGCCCCTCATCCTGTATATGCCCCCATAATGGATATAGCCCCTCATCCTGATATGACACCCCATTATGGATATAGCCCCCATCCTGTGTATGCCCCACATAATGGATATAGCCCCTCATCCTGTGTATGCCCCACATAATGGATATAGCCCCTCATCCTGTGTATGCCCAACATAATGGATATAGCCCCTCATCCTGTATATGACACCCCATTATGGATATAGCCCCCCATCCTGTGTATGCCCCACATAATGGATATAGCCCCTCATCCTGTGTATGCCCCACATAATGGATATAGCCCCTCATCCTGTGTATGCCCTACATAATGGATATAACCCCTCATCCTGTATATGACACCCTATTATGGATATATCCCCCCATCCTGTGTATGCCCCACATAATGGATATAGCCCCTCATCCTGTGTATGCCCCACATAATGGATATAGCCCCTCATCCTGTGTATGCCCCACATAATGGATATAGCCCCCCATCCTGTGTATGCCCCACATAATGGATATAGCCCCTCATCCTGATATGACACCCCATTATGGATATAGCCCCCATCCTGTGTATGCCCCACATAATGGATATAGCCCCTCATCCTGTGTATGCCCCACATAATGGATATAGCCCCTCATCCTGTGTATGCCCCCATAATGGATATAGCCCCTCATCCTGTGTATGCCCTACATAATGGATATAGCCCCTCATCCTGTATATGGCCCCACATAATGGATATAGCCCCTCATCCTGTGTATGCCCCACATAATGGATATAGCCCCTCATCCTGTGTATGCCCCACATAATGGATATAGCCCCTCATCCTGTGTATGCCCTACATAATGGATATAGCCCCTCATCCTGTGTATGCCCCACATAATGGATATAGCCCCTCATCCTGTGTATGTCCCACATAATGGATATAGCCCCTCATCCTGATATGACACCCATTATGGATATAGCCCCCCATCCTGTGTATGCCCCACATAATGGATATAGCCCCTCATCCTGTGTATGCCCACATAATGGATATAGCCCCTCATCCTGTGTATGCCCCACATAATGGATATAGCCCCTCATCCTGTGTATGCCCCACATAATGGATATAGCCCCTCATCCTGTGTATGCCCCACATAATGGATATAGCCCCTCATCCTGTGTATGCCCCACATAATGGATATAGCCCCTCATCCTGTGTATGCCCCACATAATGGATATAGCCCCTCATCCTGTATATGCCCCACATAATGGATATAGCCCCTCATCCTGTGTATGCCCCACATAATGGAATATAGCCCCTCATCCTGGTATGCCCCACATAATGGATATAGCCCCTCATCCTGTGTCTGCCCCACATAATGGATATAGCCCCTCATCCTGTGTATGCCCCACATAATGGATATAGCCTCCCATTCTGGATTTGGCTCCCCCAGTCACGGTATATGCCCCCCTGCTGGCGCACACACAAAAATAAACGATGTTAACTTACCCTCTGTCGCTCCCTGCCTGCAGCATCGTCCGTTTTCCTGCCTGTGCCCAGCCTCAGATCATGTGACCGAGGCACACGGAGACGTCATCGCTGTGCGACCCGGTCATGTGATCTGTTGCCTGGGGACAGAGGAAGACAGCGGTGCTGCAGGAAGAGAGACACAGAGGGTGAGTTAACATTGTTTATTATTTTTGTGCGTGTGCCAGCAGGGGAACATATAGCATGACCTGGGGGGCCATATACAGGATGGGGGGGTCAGTATACTTAGGCACAAGTAATATGCACCCCCCCACACCTCTCAGCGCCAGCTTCAGCGCGGAGGTGGACAGGCAATGCCATGCAATGAATGAGCAGACCCACATGACTACAAGGTGTCTCTGCAGCCTCCGCCAACCTCCTCCAGATCCGCCGCTTCCCCCAGCCTGCACAGGCCCAGATATCCAGACCATAAGACTAACCCCCCATATTCCCACACAATTTGCCTCTATGGCTAAGAAAAAAATAAAAGGAAAAAGAAAAACAAAACAAATCTGATCATCCGTAAAACGTTTCCCACATTCTGAACATGAATACGGCTTCTCTCCTGTGTGACCCTTTTGATGCTTAACAAAACAAATAATCTGATCATCTGATTAGATGGCTAACAAGGGGTGATTAGAAAATTATGTAAGGGATTATAGTTATTTCATGTAGCTAATTTTTTTTTAATCTAACAGCACTTGTAGTCTCTCTCTTCTCTCCCAGATCAACTACCTGGAAGAGAGGAGAGGGGCAGACCCAAGTGCTGCTATAGACCCGATCACAGTGATTAAATGTCAGGAACCAATTTCCCTGACAGTTAATAGGTGGAGGAGGCAGATTTCACCCAACATTTTGCAAAAGGAGGAGAAGGGGCCTCAGATGACTTAGATTTTATGGAGGTACCAGAAGAGGACATTTCTTTCTCGTCTGACATGTTTGATAACATCAGATGAGAGAGAAATTAGGTGGATGAGGCAGATTTCAATGGGTACACAATTTGATAAGCAGGAGGAAGCCGGGGGTGACTGCCGTACCAGGGGACTGATGGAGGAGGGATCGGGGAAGGACATTTCTCTCCAGGGGCGGAACTACCGTGGTGCAGCCTGTGCAGCTGCACCAGGGCCCCGACCTGCTAGGGGGCCCCTTGAGCCTGCAGGGGGGCCCCCAGCCGCCCCCCATGACCCTGTGCCAGTGTGCCAGAGGAGAGGGGGTTAACCGCCCCTCCTCTCCTCTGCTGCTGCTCCGGCTCCCAGAGGCTCGCACGATGCAGGTAGGAGCCCCCATCCTAGCCGGCGGCCACGGTAGCGGAACCCCCCCCCCCCCGGTCCTCACCCGCGATTGATAGATAGCACCCCCCCCCTTCCGGCCCTCAGTGTCTTCACCGTCTGCACCAGGGCCCCCCGGTGGCACGGTCCACCACTGTTTCTCTCCCATCTGACATGTTTGATCATGTCACAGGAGGGAGAAATTATTTTAAAAGGCAATTTACTATTCTAATCATGTGATTGGCGTTATGCATTCAATAACAGCGATCACGTGACTGAGGACCGGATGAGCCAGCCCCAATCATGATCTCCAGAGTCTCAGCTGAAACCCTGGGGATTTTCTGACTGTAGAAGTTGCTACACACTTATGTTTATGATCTTTAAGGGTACCTTTACACGCGGCTACATTTGTAGCTTGTCACCAGGTAACTTACTGGCTGCAGTGAAATCATGGATACATGATTCCATTTGTACACAGCAACAAGATAGAACCTTGTCTCCATGATTTCACTGCAGCCAGTAAGTTACCTGGTGACAAGCTACAAATGTAGCCGTGTGTAAAGGGGCCCTAAGGTTTGGGTTTTATGGAGATCATACATGGCATTTCCTACTGTAGATTAGAATTTCAATAATTTATTAAAAAATAGATTTTGTAGTGCATTGTTCAATTTCATCAATGTCATTTTAATATTTGAGGATAAATATTGATTTCTCCACATATCACACAGTAATAAATACAAAGTTCATGGAAGCTTCATTACTTTGAAAGCAAATATTTTTTTCTCCTTTTGTTTATTTAATAGAAAAGTATACTGTATATCTCTATTACATCAAATTTTGGTGTTTAACAGATCCAAGCTAAATTGACCTAAAATACAAACCAAACCCTCTGATTGAGTTAAGGTACCGTTACACGCGGCAATATTGCTAAGTAATTTCACTGGCAATTTGCTGGTTGCAGTGAAATTATTATTATTATTATTATTAATTTATATAGCGCCATTATATTCCATGGCGCTTTACATGTTAAGAGGGCAGACTAGGACAAGTAACATAGTAACAATACAAGTAACAATGGCTGTGGACAATCCTAACGTACAGATACAATAGGGGAGAAGATCCTGTCCGCAAGGGCTCACAGTCTATGAGGGGCAGGTGAGGATACAGGAAGGGGAGGTGTCGGTCGTGAGGCGGTGTGGTGGACCGGGTCTCATTGCAGGTTGTAGGCTTGGCGGAACAGGTGGGTCTTCAGGCTTCTTTTGAAGGTTCCCAGGGTAGGAGAATGTCTGATGTGTTGGGGCAGTGAGTTCCAGAGTCTGGGTGAAGCACGGAGAAATCCTGTATGCGGTTGTACGAAGAGGAGATGAAAGGGGAGTAGAGGAGAAGCTCTTGAGAGGATCGCAGGTTACGCGAGGGTAGGTATCGGGAGACCATGTCGGAGATGTATGGAGGGGACAGGTTGTGGACGGCTTTGTATGTCATGGTTAATGTTTTAAACCAGGATCTCTGGGAAGCAGGGATCCAGTGAAGGGCTTGGCAGAGGTGGGAGACGGGAGTAGCAGGGAGACAGATGGATCAGGCGGGCAGTGGAATTCAGGATAGATTGGAGAGGTGAAAGGGAGGTAGCGGGGAGGATGGTGAGCAGAAGGTTGCAGTAGTCAAGGTGGGAGATGATGAGAGCATGAATAAGGGTTTTAGTGATGTCGTGGTCAAGGAAAGTGCAGATCCGAGAGATGTTTTTGAGCTGGAGTCGGCAGGAGCTGGCGAGGGCTTGGATGTGGGGCTTGAAGGAGAGGGATGAATCAAGGATAACCCTGAGGCACTTGGCCTGGGGGACTGCGGAGAGAGAGCAGTCGTTGACGACGATGGATAGGTCAGGTAGTGAGGGTGAGCGTCTTGGGGGGAAGACGATGAATTCGGTTTTGTCCATGTTCAGCTTAAGGAAGCGAGCAGAGAAGAAGGATGAGATGGCGGACAGGCATTGCGGAATTTTGGATAGTAGGGAGGCGATGTCAGGACCAGACAGGTAGATTTGGGTGTCGTCGGCGTAGAGGTAGGACTGGAGGCCATGGGACTCAATGAGTTGCCCTAGGCCGAGAGTGTAGATTGAGAAGAGTAACGGTCCCAGCACCGAGCCCTGGGGACTCCGACAGATAGGGGGTAGGCCGAGGAGGATGTGTGGGAGTGGGTGACGCTGAAGGTCCGGTCCGTTAAGTATGAGGAGATCCAGGAGAGGGCGAGGTCCGTGATGCCAAGAGATTCTAGGATCTGAAGTAGAAGGGAGTGGTCAACAGTGTTAAAGGCGGTGGACAGGTCGAGGAGGAGGAGGACAGAGTAGTGGCGCTTGCTTTTGGCAGTCAGTAGGTCATTGGTGACTTTGGTCAGTGCTGTTTCAGTGGAGTGGAGGGATCTGAAGCTGGATTGCAGGCAGTCGAAGAGGGAGCAGGAGGAGAGGTGAGAGGACAGCTCAGAGTGGATGTGCTGTTCAAGTAGTTTAGAGGCGAAGGGGAGGAGAGATATAGGGCGGTAGTTGGAGACAGCCGTGGGGTCAAGGGAGGGTTTTTTGAGGATGGGTGTGATCAAGGCATATTTGAAGGCTGAGGGGAAGGTGTCGGTGGTGAGTGATAGATTGAAAAGAGAGTTAGGGCTGGGATGATAACGGAGGAGAGGTTGGGAATGAGGTGGGATGGGAGCGGGTCATGGGCGCTGGTGTTGAGGTGTGATTTTGACAGGAGGGAGGAGAGCTGGTCTTTAGTTATTGGGGGAAGCAGTTGATGGAAGGAGAGAGCAGTATAGGCGAGAGGGGAGGCTGTGGGGACTTTAGACTGTGAGCCCTCGCGGACAGGATCCCCGACCCTGCTGTACTCGTATGACTAATTGTGATATGTCATCGTTTGTCGTCGTCCTCGACCACCTGTTTCTGTCTACCCTCCAAATTGTAAAGCGCCATGTATCCTAATGGCGCTATATAAATACCTATTAATAATAATAATAATAATAATAATCAAAGCTGCCTCTGATTCTGTCAATCTTTTCTTTGAAGAAGGAGGCAAAGTCTTCTGCAGAGATAAGGCGAGAGGGAGGGGGAGCGGGCGGGGCGTAGTAGGGAATTGAAGGTTTTGAAAAGTTGTTTGGGGTTGTTGGACAGGGAGGTTATTATGGATGAGAAGAAGGTTTGTTTGGCAGCAGTAAGTGCAGTCTTGAAGGCGCTGAGGGACTGTTTGAAATGCACAAAGTGCTCAGTGGAATGTGATTTATTTCCATCACCTCTCAGCGACCCTGGATGCCCGTCTCAGGTCTTTAGTGAGGGCGTTGTGCCAGGGTTGCCTGTCAGTGCGTGGAGCGTGATGTGTGAGGGGTGCGGCTAGGTCGAGGGCCTTGGTTAGCATGGTGTTGTAGAGGGTGGTGGCAGTGTCTGTGTCGCGTATGGATGTTATGTCGGTGAGAGGAAGGAGGTATTCAGAGAGTGAGTGTAGATCAATGTGTTTTAGGTTTCTGCAGGGATGATCAAGTTTGCGGAGAGGAGGTGATGTAGTAGGGGAGGAGAGGGCAGAGAAGGTCAGCAGATTGTGGTCAGAGATGGGGAGGGATGAGTTTGTGAGGTTAGTAAGGAAGCAAAGACAGGTAAAGATGAGGTCCAGCATGTGGCCACCTTCGTGGGTGGTGGAGGAGGACCATTGGGAGAGCCCGAAGGAGGAAGTCAGGGAAAGAAGTTGAGAGGTGGTTGGGTGGGCGGTGTCGATGGGGATATTGAAGTCACTCATAATGATGGTGGGGATATCAGCAGAGGAGGTGAAGCAGCCAGGTGGTGAAGTGGTCGAGGAAGGCGGGGATGGATCCAGGGGGGGCGGCAGATGACGGCCAGCTGGAGGTTACAGGGGGAGAAGATGCGGACAGAGTGGGCTTCGAAAGAGGGAATAGTAGCAGAGGGGGGGTAGTGGAATAGGGGCGAAGGAGAAAGTGTCGGACAGGAGTATGCCAACACCTCTGCCATGTTTGTTAGAGGGGCGGGGGTGTGTGGGAAAGACTAAAACCGCCGTAGGATACGGCAGCAGGGGAGGCCGTGTCGAAGGGGGTGAGCCAGGTCTCTGTGATGCCAAGGAATGAGAGTTTATTAGAAATAAAGAGTTTGTGGATGTGTGTGAGTTTATTACAGACTGAGCGGGCGTTCCAGAGAAAGCCTCGCAGGGAGCTTGGGGGAGCAGGGGCTGGGAGGATGGGTCTAAGGTTGGTGAGGTTGCGAGGGAAGGTGATGGTGAGGTTATGAGGGTTGGTGGTGGGTTGTGGGGGTGGGGTGTAGGTGACTGTGGGGATGTGGCGGGGGGGGGGCCGGGATTAGGGGAAATGTCGCCAGCGAGTAGGAGGAGCAGGGAGAGGGTTAGCAGGTGAGAGCAGGATAGTTTACGTGGTGGGCGTGCCTGTTTGGAGATGGAGGATTGAAGGTGAAGGAATAGTTCGGAGAAATGGGTGAGGTGGTTAGGTAGGATGGAGGGTGAGTGAAGTATTTTGTTGCTTGGTGGTGAGATGAGCGGCGGTAGCAGGAAGTGGAGGAGGATGGGAGTGAGAGTGCAAAGGAGCGGAAACATTGTGGATGGTGGTGGGGGGCAGGGGTTACAGGGGTCGGACACAGCAGGTGTCAGGTGTAGCGGGAAAGAGAGCTGTAGTGCTGGACGAGTGGTCAGTGGTGAAGAGCAGTCCGCGGTGGGATGCCACCAAGGGATGAGCTACACTACAGGGAAGATGTGGCTGGAGGCGAGATCGAGCGGTCCGGGACAAGATGGTGGAGCCGAGGACGAGGTGGTGTAGCCGGGGATGAAAAGATGCAGCGGTGATTGAGGATTGAGATGCAGACCAGGGGGGATGTAGCTGGGGATCAGATGGGACAGTCAGGAACTAGATGATGCACCCGGGGTGAGGTAGATTGGCCGGGGACGAGATGATGGGATGTTGCAGCCAGGGGATGAAATGATGCAACCGGAGGACGAGGTGATGCAGCCAGTATGTGGAGGAATAGTAGTCAGGAGGAGGTAAGATGGCTGGGGAGGATGGGTGGAGAGATGACTAGTTCCTTACTTGTTGAAGGGAATTAAAGAGTTAATAAGAAATTAAGTAGTATGGGGTGGTAGTGAATAGAAAAGAAACATTGTGGTGGCTTTCTATTCCTTTACCCTCCAGTCCATTTCTAGTCTATTTCTAAGTATTGTACTTAGAAAATGTACTTTGAAAGATACATGGATCAGACTAAAGTCTGGATCAGACTTGTGGTTCTGAATATATCTGCAGCTAAGATGAATCAGGTGTGGATGAGGGGGTGGGTAGGTATGGACTGACCAGATACTGACAGTTAGACAAAGGTTATAACAAGTAGGGAGGGGTTGGAGTAGCCACTCCAGGTCATGGAAGAGTGATCATGAGGAATGAGAAAAAGCAAAGACATGATAGGTAAGAAAATATAAACATATATAGCACAGCAACAGACAGTCAGAGGGCCAGCAACCATCATGGACACATTGTTCTATTTTGTTGTTGAAATTAGAAATTTGTCAATAAAACATTTTACACCTATCGCGCATCAACACGGCTTCTCTCCTTTGTAACTTCTCTGATGACTTTAGATGTTTGTCTTTAGTAATAAAACATTTCACACCTATAGAGAATCAGCACGGCTTCTCTCCTTTGTAACTTCTCTTATGACTTTAGACATTTGTCTTTAGTAATAAAACATTTCACACCTATAGAGAATCAGCGCGGCTTCTCTCCTTTGTAACTTCTCTTATGACTTTAGACATTTGTCTTTAGTAATAAAACATTTCACACCTATAGAGCATCAGCGCGGCTTCTCTCCTTTATTACTTCTCTGATGACTTTAGACATTTGGTTTTAGTAATAAAACATTTTCTGATGTCTGCACATATAAACAGCTTTTAATGTAACTCTCTGATATTTACTAAGATGAAATATCTCTGTAAAGCAATTTCTACATTCACAACATAATTACACCTTTTCCCCTTTGTGAATTCTCCAATGATTTATAAGAGTTGATACTTGTGCAAAACATTTCCCACATTCTGAACATGAATATGGCTTCTCTCCTGTGTGGATTCTCTCATGTGTAATAAGATCTGATTTAATTGCAAAGCATTTCCCACAAAACAAACATGGAAATGGCTTCTCCCCTGTGTGACTTCGATGATGATTAACAAGCTGTGACTTCTGTCCAAAACATTTCCCACATTCTGAGCATGAATATGGCTTCTCTCCTTTGTGAATTCTCTGATGCTGAACACAAGATGATTGCTGTGTAAAACGTTTCCCACAATCTGAACATGAATACGGTTTCTCTCCTTTGTGAATTCTCTGATGCTGAACACAAGATGATTGCTGTGTAAAACGTTTCCCACATTCTGAACATGAATATGGCTTCTCCCCAGTGTGAATTCTTTGGTGTTTAACTAAATATGATTTATCTGTAAAAGATTTCCCACATTCTGAACATGAATATGGCTTCTCTCCTGTGTGAATCCTCTGATGTTTAACAAAAGAGGATTGACGTATAAAAGATTTCCCACAATCTGGACATGAATAAGGCTTCTCTCCTGTGTGAATTCTTTGATGTATAACAAAATATGATTTATCTGTAAAACTTTTCCCACATGCTGAACATGAATACAGATTCTCTCCTGTGTGAATTCTCTGATGTTGAACAAAATAGGACTGATCCGTAAAACATTTCCCACATTCTGAGCATGAATACGGCTTCTCTCTTGTGTGAATCTTTTGATGTTTAACAAGATTTGATTTAACTGTAAAACATTTCCCACATTCTGAACATGAAAACGGCTTCTCTCCTGTGTGAATTCTTTTGTGTATAACAAGATGTGATTTATCTCTAAAGATTTTCCCACATTCTGAACAAGAGAGCGGCTTCTTCCCTCTATGAATTCTTCTGTGTGTATGAGGACTTGATCTTCTTGTAAAATGCTTTTTGCCTCCTTTCTGATCTGTACTTGTAACACTGTGAGATTGGTCAGGAGAAGGTTCCTCAGGATTAGGTGGATTATATGTTATCTCTGTACTGTTGAATCCTGAATTTACATTAGTGTTGATGAGATTTTCTTCTGGAGAGTTCTGCTTCATATCTTCATCTTCTAATTTATAGTTTGCCAATACCATGAAGCGTCTCTCAGAATTGTTATTGTCATTTTCTGTTGGGATTAAACATGAATTTAGTACATTTTTTTCACAATCCAAAGTAGCTATACCATCTCTATTAGGGTGTATTCACACGTGGCTTAAGTGAAGCTAAGGCGGCCTTCACACTGGCAGCAGTTTTGATCCGTGTGGATCCTCCACAAACAGGATGCCCATGAATCAGTTTTCGGCCTCGTTGTCTTTCAATGGGACAGAAAACTCCTCTGTGGGCATCCTTGGGTCATTGTTTTGACGCAGATCCTTATGGATCATCCATAGAGACCAAAATCGTACCTTGCTACGTTTTTGGTCTCCGCAAAAAGTAATGTGATGCTGCAGATCCATGGCACCACGTGAAAATTAAGAACGAGTGTCTATGGGCGCAGAAAAGCCACGGACAGTACGGATGTGCACGTCCGGTCTGTGACACATGAACTGTGCATGTGCAGGACATGCGCTTGATGAAGTTGTTAATGAAATGCCCCTAACGGGCATGTCATCATGGTTCCATGAGAAGTGTGCAAATATATGCTGCTTGCAGCCTTCAGTTTGCCTGTTGTGTGGGAATCCATGGGTATACAGGGTGTTCCTCTATGCCCACGGATTCAAAATCTGCCAGTGTGAAATCAGCTAATTTATGTTCTTGGGGACCAATGCAGCAAAATGTCTCCTGTCAGTACAGCTGTTTCCAGAGCGATTTTTGCCTCCAGGGGGCGCTATACACTTAAACTTCATCGACATTGTAAAACATCAATGAAGGGAAAAGGCCCCTTAACAGCCGACATATTAATGTGTATTAGCGATCGTTACAAGGTTAAGGCTGTTTCACATATGGGGATTTAAGAAAAGAAAAATAATATCTGTAGTTTCAGAGCTGAAGCCAGTGGTAAATGTGAAGGAATAACACATATAGCGGAAGGTGCTGTACCTGGTGTGTGAGCGGCTCCACAGAACACCTTGTGGAGGATTCCTCTGTTCCCTGTACATAACTCAGTGTATGACTCCTGCCCCATGTGTCACTTATACAGTGTGGAGGAGACAAACATCTGGATTCATTGTGGAAGTTTCTTCCATACCTGTGGTGACATCTCCTGGAATCTCCTCCTTCCCGTCACTCACACACGGCTGATCCCCCCTCGTCATCGCTTCTTCTGTCTCATCCTCCACTTTAATATTAGTCGGATCTTCCCCCTGATAGATCAGATGTAACAATCAGTGCAATATAAGAGACCCCCAAAATCTACAGTGTTGGCCAAACGTATTGACACCCCTGCAATTCTGTCAGATAATCCTCAGTTTCTTCCTGAAAATGATTGCAATCACATATTCTTTACTATTATTATCTTCATTTAATTTGTCTTTAATGAAAAAACACAAAAGAGAATGAAGCAAAAAGCAAAACATTGATCATTTCACACATAACTCCAAAAATGGGCCAGACAAAAGTATTGGCACCCTCAGCCTAATACTTGGTTGCACAACCTTTAGCCAAAATAACTGCGATCAGCCGCTTCCGGTAACCATCAATGAGTTTCTTACAATGCTCTGCTGAAATTTTAGACCATTCTACTTTGACAAACTGCTCCAGGTCCTGATACGTGAAGGGTGCCTTCTCCAAACTGCCATTTTTAGATCTCTCCACAGGTGTTCTATGGGATTCAGGTCTGGACTCATTGCTGCCACCTTAGAAGTCTCCAGTGCTTTCTCTCAAACCATTTTCTAGTGCTTTTTGAAGTGTGTTTTGGGTCATTGTCCTGCTGGAAGACCCATGACCTCTGAGGGAGACCCAGCTTTCTCACACTGGGCCCTACATTATGCTGCAAAATTTGTTGGTAGTCTTCAGACTTCATAATGCCATGCACACGGTCAAGCAGTCCAGTGCCAGAGGCAGCAAAGCAACCCCAAAACATCAGGGAACCTCCGCCATGTTTGACTGTAGGGAGCGTGTTCTTTTCTTTGAATGCCTCTTTTTTTCTCCTGTAAACTCTATGTTGATGCCTTTGCCCATAAAGCTCTACTTTGTCTCATCTGACCAGAGAACATTCTTCCAAAACGTTTTAGGCTTTCTTAGGTAAGTTTTGGCAAACTCCAGCCTGGCTTTTTTATGTCTCGGGGTAAGAAGTGGGGTCTTCCTGGGTATCCTACCATACAGTCCCTTTTCATTCAGACGCCGACGGATAGTACGGGTTCACACTGTTGTACCCTCGGACTGCAGGGCAGCTTGAACTTGTTTGGATGTTAGTCGAGGTTCTTTATCCACCATCCGCACAATCTTGCGTTGAAATCTATTTGTCAATTTTTCTTTTCTGTCCACATCTAGGGAGGTTAGCCACAGTGCCATGGGCTTTAAACTTCTTGATGAAACTGCGCACGATAGACACAGGAACTTTCAGGTCTTTGGAGATGGACTTGTAGCCTTGAGATTGCTCATGCTTCCTCACAATTTGTTTTCTCAAGTCCTCAGACAGTTCTTTGGTCTTCTTTCTTTTCTCCATGCTCAATGTGGTAACACAAGGACACAGGTTGAGTCAACTTTAATCCATGTCAACTGGCTGCAAGTGTGATTTAGTTATTGCCAACACCTGTTAGGTGCCACAGGTAAGTTACAGGTGCTGTTAATTACACAAATTAGAGAAGCATCACATGATTTTTCTAACAGTGACAATACTTTTGTCCACCCCCTTTTTTATGTTTGGTGGAATTAGATCCAATTTGGCTTTAGGACAATTCTTTTTGAGTTTTTTCATTGAAGACAAATTAAATGAAGATAATAATACCAAAGAATTTGTGATTGCAATCATTTTCAGGAAGAAACTGAGTATTATCTGACAGAATTGCAGGGGTGTCAATACTTTTGGCCAACACTGTATGACCTCTATGACGGCAGGAGCAGGAAAGCCCCCAACCCTCCATATAGATCCAGGGCTCAGCGCCATCTACCTGATGACTCTCCGGGACATTGTGATTCTCCTCTGGACAGTCCTGGGGATACAGAGGACGGGGACATCTCTCTGGGGGATTTCTTTCCATGTCTTCATCTGTAGGAAACACACAGTGATGGAATAGATTGTGTCATGTGATGAGATGATGGGAGTAGTAGTAGGTGACCAGAAAACTGACATGACAGTCTCCCCTCCTCACCCTGCGGATCGGCCCATAAATCCATCATCTCTTCATCTTCATCTATAACCTCAACCTTAATATCCATCAGATCTTCACCCTAAAAAGAGAAATGTAAATCGAGCTCCGGTCCAATCACTTTATGGTCACATGTTGTGGAGACTTCAGCGCCATCTACCTGATGACTCTCCGGGACATTGTGATTCTCCTCTGGACAGTCCTGGGGATACAGAGGACGGGGACATCTCTCTGGGGGATTTCTCCTCCTGGATCCATCTGTGGAGACACAGAGACTGAATACACGACCTCTCATACATCTATATACCAGAACCTTCTATCATCACCAGGATTTCTATGTTGTCGTCCTCTTTGTGTAAGTGAAGGACCCGGGGTCTTCTAGGCGCAGCCTGACGTGGCCAATGGCTTATGAGACAAATGGGTGGGGCAGGACGTCCTCATTATAATATTATTACAAATGTCCTGTTGGACAAAGGATTCCTAACAACGACCATCTAATATATAATTGCCGTAGCGCACTTCCGTCATATTCGGCGCTACTTCCGTCGTCGTGTACGTGGCTGCCAAAGTGACGGAAGTGCGTTAGGGACACACACACACACTCCAGTATACTTACCCCGCCGCCATCCCGCTACACCGCTCCCGCCATGGCTCCGCCCACCTAGCCTGCGCTGACCGCAGAGCCTCCTTCCTGCGCTGACCACAGAGCCGCCGTCCTCTGCTGACCACAGAGCCTCCTTCCTGTGCTGACCACAGAGCCTCCTTCCTGCACTGACCACTCGACCACAGAGCCTCCTTCCTGCGCTGACCACAGACCCGCCGTCCTCTGCTGACCACAGAGCCTCCTTCCTGCGCTGACCACAGAGCCGCCGTCCTCTGCTGACCACAGACCCCCCGTCCTCTGCTGACCACAGAGCCCCCGTCCTCTGCTGACCACAGAGCCCCCGTCCTCTGCTGACCACAGAGCCCCCGACCTCTGCTGACCACAGAGCCCCCGACCTCTGCTCACCACAGAGCCCCCGTCCTCTGCTCACCACAGAGTCGCCGTCCTCTGCTGACCACAGAGCCGCCGTCCTCTGCTGACCGCAGACCCACCGTCCTCTGCTGACCGCAGACCCGCCGTCCTCTGCTGACCACAGAGCCTCCTTCCTGCGCTGACCACTGTGCCTCCTTCCTGCGCTGACCACTCTACCTCCTTACTGTGCTGACCACAGAGCCGCCGTCCTCTGCTGACCACAGAGCCGCCCTCCTCTGCTGACCACAGAGCCGCTCTCCTCTGCTGACCACAGAGCCGCCCTCCTCTGCTGACCACAGACCCGCCATCCTCTGCTGACCACAGAGCCTCCTTCCTGCGCTGACCACAGAGCCGCCGTACTCTGCTGACCACAGAGCCGCCGTACTCTGCTGACCACAGAGCCGCCCTCCTCTGCTGACCACAGAGCCGCCGTCCTCTGCTGACCACAGAGCCGCCGTCCTCTGCTGACCACAGAGCCGCCGTCCTGCGCTGATCACTCTGCCTCCTTCCTGCGCTGATCACTCTGCCTCCTTCCTGCGCTGATCACTCTGCCGCTGTCCTGCGCTGATCACTCTGCCGCCGTCCTCTGCTGACCACAGAGCCGCCGTCCTCTGCTGATCACAGAGCCGCCGTCCTCTGCTGACCATAGAGCCGCCGTCCTCTGCTGACCACAGAGCCGCCGTCCTCTGCTGACCACAGAGCCGCCGTCCTCTGCTGACCACCGACCCTCCGTCCTGCCCTGACCAACGACCTTCCGTCCTGCGCTCACCACTCTGCCTCCGTCCTGCGCTCACCACTCTGCCTCCGTCCTGCGCTCACCACTCTGCCTCCGTCCTGCGCTCACCACTCTGCCTCCGTCCTGCGCTCACCACTCTGCCTCCGTCCTGCGCTCACCACTCTGCCTCCGTCCTGCGCTCACCACTCTGCCTCCGTCCTGCGCTCACCACTCTGCCTCCGTCCTGCGCTCACCACTCTGCCTCCGTCCTGCGCTGACCACTGAGCCTCCTTCCTGCGCTGACCACTGAGCCTCCATCCTGTGCTGACCACTGAGCCTCCATCCTGTGCTGACCACTGAGCCTCCATCCTGTGCTGACCTCTGAGCCTCCATCCTGTGCTGACCACTCAATCCTGTGCTGACCACTCAGCCGCCATCCTCTGCTGACCACAGAGCCACCGTCCTCTGCTGACCACAGAGCCGTCCTCCTCTGCTGATCACAGAGCCGCTGTCCTGCGCTCACCACTCTGCCTCCTTCCTGCGCTGATCACTCTGCCTCCTTCCTGCGCTGATCACTCTGCGTCCTTCCTGCGCTGATCACTCTGCCGCCGTCCTCTGCTGACCACAGAGCCGCCGTCCTGCGCTCACCACTCTGCCTCCTTCCTGCGCTGATCACTCTGCCTCCTTCCTGCGCTGATCCTCTGCCTCCTTCCTGCGCTGATCACTCTGCCTCCTTCCTGCGCTGATCACTCTGCCTCCTTCCTGCGCTGATCACTCTGCCTCCTTCCTGCGCTGATCACTCTGCCTCCTTCCTGCGCTGATCACTCTGCCTCCTTCCTGCGCTGATCACTCTGCCCCGTCCTCGCTGATCACGCCGCCGTCCTGCTGACCACAGAGCCTCCGTCCTGCGCTCACCACTCTGCCTCCTTCCTGCGCTGATCACTCTGCCTCCTTCCTGCGCTCACCACTCTGCCTCCTTCCTGCGCTGATCACTCTGCCTCCTTCCTGCGCTGATCACTCTGCCCCTTCCTGCGCTGATCACCTGCCGCCGTCCTCTGCTGACCACAGAGCCGCCCTCCTCTGCTGACCACAGAGCCGCCCTCCTCTGCTGACCACAGAGCCGCCCTCCTCTGCTGACCACAGAGCCGCCCTCCTCTGCTGATCACAGAGCCGCCCTCCTCTGCTGACCACAGAGCCGCCGTCCTCTGCTGACCACAGAGCCCCCGTCCTCTGCTGACCACAGAGCCGCCGTCCTCTGCTGACCACAGAGCCGCCGTCCTCTGCTGACCACAGAGCTGCCGTCCTCTGCTGACCACAGAGCCGCCGTCCTCTGCTGACCACAGAGCCGCCGTCCTCTGCTGACCACAGAGCCCCCGTCCTCTGCTGACCACAGAGCCCCCGTCCTCTGCTGACCACAGAGCCCGCCGTCCTCTGCTGACCACAGAGCCGCCGTCCTCTGCTGACCACTGAGCCGCCGTCCTCTGCTGACCACTGAGCCCCGTCCTCTGCCTGACCACCGACCCTCCGTCCTGCCCTGACCACCGACCTTCCGTCCTGCGCTCACCACTCTGCCTCCGTCCTGCGCTCACCACTCTGCCTCCGTCCTGCGCTCACCACTCTGCCTCCATCCTGCGCTCACCACTCTGCCTCCGTCCAGCGCTCACCACTCTGCCTCCGTCCTGCGCTCACCACTCTGCCTCCGTCCTGCGCTCACCACTCTGCCTCCGTCCTGCGCTCACCACTCTGCCTCCGTCCTGCGCTCACCACTCTGCCTCCGTCCTGCGCTCACCACTCTGCCTCCGTCCTGCGCTCACCACTGAGCCTCCTTCCTGCGCTGACCACTGAGCCTCCTTCCTGCGCTGACCACTGAGCCTCCATCCTGTGCTGACCACTGAGCCTCCATCCTGTGCTGACCACTGAGCCTCCATCCTGTGCTGACCACTCAATCCTGTGCTGACCACTCAGCCGCCATCCTCTGCTGACCACAGAGCCTCCGTCCTCTGCTGACCACAGAGCCGCCGTACTCTGCTGACCACAGAGCCGCCGTACTCTGCTGACCACAGAGCCGCCGTACTCTGCTGACCACAGAGCCGCCGTACTCTGCTGACCACAGAGCCGCCGTCCTCTGCTGACCACAGAGCCGCCGTCCTCTGCTGACCACAGAGCCGCCGTCCTCTGCTGACCACTGAACCTCCATCCTCTGCTGACCACTGACCCTCCATCCTGTGCTGACCACTCAATCCTGTGCTGACCACTCAGCCACCGTCCTCTGCTGACCACAGAGCCGCCGTCCTCTGCTGACCACAGAGCCGCCGTCCTCTGCTGACCACAGAGCCGCCGTCCTCTGCTGACCACAGAGCCGCCGTCCTCTGCTGACCACAGTGCCGCAGTCCTCTGCTGACCACAGAGCCCCCGTCCTCTGCTGACCACAGAGCCCCTGTCCTCTGCTGACCACAGAGCCCCCGTCCTCTGCTGACCACTGAGCCTCCATCCTGTGCTGACCACTGAGCCTCCATCCTGTGCTGACCACTCAATCCTGTGCTGACCACTCAGCCACCGTCCTCTGCTGACCACAGTGCCGCTGTCCTCTGCTGACCACAGAGCCCCCGTCCTCTGCTGACCACAGAGCCCCCGTCCTCTGCTGACCACAGAGCCGCCGTCCTCTGCTGACCACGGAGCCGCCGTCCTGCGCTTACCACTCTGCCTCCTTCCTGCGCTGACCAGAGCCGCCGTCCTCTGCTGACCACAGAGCCGCCGTACTCTGCTGACCACAGAGCCGCCGTATACAGTGCCAACCAATGAGCCACCATATACAGTGCCAACCACTGAGCCACCATATACAGTGCTAACCACTGAGCCACCATACAGTGCTAACCACTGAGCCACCATACAGTGCTAACCACTGAGCCACCATATACAATGCTAACCACTGAGCCACCATATACAATGCTAACCACAGAGGCACCATATACAGTGCTAACCACTGAGCCACCGTATACAGTGCTAACCACTGAGCCACCATATACAGTGCTAACCACTGAGCCACCATATACAGTGCTAACCACTGAGCCACCATATACAGCGCTAACCACTGAGCCACCGTATACAGTGCTAACCACTGAGCCACCATACAGTGCTAACCACTGAGCCACCATATACAGTGCTAACCACTGAGCCACCGTATACAGTGATAACCACTGAGCCACCGTATACAGTCCCAACCACTGAGCCACCGTATACAGTGCTAACAACTGAGCCACCATATACAGTGCTAACCACTGAGCCACCATATACAGCGCTAACCACTGAGCCACTGTATACAGTGCTAACCACTGAGCCACCATATACAGTGCTAACCACTGAGCCACCATATACTGTGCTAACCACTGAGCCACCATATACAGTGCTAACCACTGAGCCACCATATACAGTGCTAACCACTGAGCCACCGTATACTCTGCTACCCACTGAGCCGCCTGTATACACACAATTCATTTCACCGCACTCCCCTAACTATTAGTAAATAAACTATATATGGATTCTAGACTACCCGATTCTTTAGAATCGGGCCGCCATCTAGTCTATTATATAACTGTGTAAGGTTTTTTTTGAGTGTGTCTGTCGCCGAAATTGCGCGCCACACAGAGGCAGCACATTGGTTGCCGCCGAAGGCGGCGACCAATGAGCTCAGACTATGCAAATAGCGCGTGCTGAACATTCGAATTTCGCACCAATTTGCAGCCCGACAACAGCGCCGCTTCTGCAGGTATACACCGTCTGGCAGACGGTGGCCGCAGTGCGCGCGAGCCAGTCGGGAGACGACCGGCGGAATTTGAAAAATGGCGCCATGGCGCGCGCAGCTATTCTGACTGGTCGGCGCTGAATGCGGCGACCAATCAGAGGAGCGGCATTCAAACTGCACGCCGCTTCTCTCATTGGTCGCCGCGTTCAGCGCCGACCAATCAGAATAGCGGCGCGCGAAGCGCCATATTTCAAATACACTGAGTACAGTGTATTTGAAATATGGCGTCATGGCGCACGCCGCTATTCTGATTGGTCGCCGCGCTCAGCGCCAACCAATCAGAGAAGCGGCATTCAAACTGAGCGTCAAGTCTCTTATTGGTTGCCGACAGCCACGGCCACCAATGAGCGTCGTGGCATTCAAATTGCGATATTGGCGCGCAATTTGAACTGCCGCTTATAGTGTGACACAGTTTACTCCTGTCTACAAGGTCTGTCAGTCAGTGTGACGCAGTTTACTCCTGTCTATAAGGCTGTCAGTGTGACGCAGTTTACTCCTGTCTACAAGGCTGTCAGTCAGTGTGACGCAGTTTACTCCTGTCTACAAGGCTGTTAGTCAGTGTGACACAGTTTACTCCTGTCTATAAGGATGTTAGTCAGTGTGACGCAGTTTACTCCTGTCTATAAGGTCTGTCAGTCAGTGTGACGCAGTTGACTCCTGTCTACAAGGCTGTCAGTCAGTGTGACGCAGTTTACTCCTGTCTATAAGGTCTGTCAGTCAGTGTGACACAGTTTACTCCTGTCTATAAGGTCTGTCAGTCAGTGTGACACAGTTTACTCCTGTCTATAAGGTCTGTCAGTCAGTGTGACGCAGTTTACTCCTGTCTATAAGGCTGTCAGTCAGTGTGACGCAGTTTACTCCTGTCTATAAGGCTGTCAGTCAGTGTGACGCAGTTTACTCCTGTCTACAAGGCTGTCAGTCAGTGTGACGCAGTTTACTCCTGTCTATAAGGTCTGTCAGTCAGTGTGACACAGTTTACTCCTGTCTATAAGGTCTGTCAGTCAGTGTGACACAGTTTACTCCTGTCTATAAGGTCTGTCAGTCAGTGTGACGCAGTTTACTCCGGTCTATAAGGTCTGTCAGTCAGTGTGATGCAGTTTACTCCTGTCTACAAGGCTGTCAGTCAGTGTGACGCAGTTTACTCCTGTCTATAAGGTCTGTCAGTCAGTGTGATGTAGTTTACTCCTGTTTATAAGGTCTGTCAGTCAGTGTGACGCAGTTTACTCCTGTCTATAAGGTCTGTCAGTCAGTATGACACAGTTTACTCGTGTCTATAAGGATGTTAGTCAGTGTGACGCAGGTCACTCCTGTCTATAAGGTCTGTCAGTCAGTATGACACAGTTTACTCCTGTCTACAAGGCTGTCAGTCAGTGTGACGCAGTTTACTCCTGTCTATAAGGTCTGTCAGTCAGTGTAACATAGTTGACTCCTGTCTATAAGGCTGTTAGTCAGTGTGACGCAGTTTACTCCTGTCTATAAGGTCTGTCAGTCAGTGTGACGCAGTTTACTCCTGTATATAAGGTCTGTCAGTCAGTGTGACGCAGTTTACTCCTGTCTATAAGGTCTGTCAGTCAGTGTGACGCAGTTTACTCCTGTATATAAGGCTGTCAGTTATTGTGTCGTCCTTCACTCCTATCTACAAGGCTGTCAGTCAGTGTGACGTTCTTCACTCCTTTTACAAGGCTGTCAGTCAGTGTGACGTCCTTCACTCCTGTCTACAAGGCTGTCAGTCATAGTGTGACGAACTTTACTCCTGTCTACAAGGTCTGTCAGTCAGTGTGACGAAGTTCACTCCTGTCTATAAGTCAGTCATATTGTGCTGTTCTTCAGTCATATATACATATTCTAGAATACCCGATGCGTTAGAATCGGGCCACCATCTAGTCTATCATAAACATTAACTTGTATCAGCATTTGCTAAAAAATAAATTTTCCCTATTTCTCTTGGCAGCGCATGGCCGCAAGAGCGCAAAGGGGGGCAGAGACAATGCTTGGGGCTCCAGGCAGCACATGGGGCCCCAAGCAGCACAAAGGGCCCCAGAGGCAGCGCACAGGGCCCTAGGCCGCACACGGGGCCCCAGGCAGCACACTGGGCCCCAAGCAGCACACAGGGAGGCAGAGACAATAAATGGGACCCCAGGCAGCACATGGGGCCCCAAGCAGCGCAAAGGGGCCCCGGGCAGCGCACAGGGGGACAGAGACAGTGCATGGGGCCCCAAGTAGCACATGGGGCCCCAAGCAGTGCAAAGGGGCCCCAGGCAGCACACAAGGGGGCAGAGACAGTGCATGGGCCACAAGGAGTGCAAACGGACCCCAGGCCGCACACAGGGGGGCAGAGACAATACATGGGGCCCCAGCAAGTGCAAGGGGCCCCAGGCCACACACAGGACCCAGACTGCGCACAGGGGGCAGAGACAGCGTAAAGGGGCCCCAGCTGCTGTAGATAAGGGCCCCAGGCAACGCAAAGGGACCTGGCACGATGTCTCTTCCCCACCCTTGCTCAATGTCTCTGCCCCCTGTGTGCTGCCATTAGCTCCATGTGCTGCCTGGGGCCCCGTGCGCTGTCTCTGCTCCCCTGTGTGCTGCCTGAGGCCCCGTGCACTGCCTGGGGCCCCTTTGCGCTTTCTACCGAGCACATGACCAATCAACTAAGCGGTCTTTAAATCTCCCGCCAATACCGCGCTGCTCAGCTGATTAGTCGCGTGTCGGGCATTGCGTGACCAATCACCTAAGCAATGCGGTATAGGCCGGAGATTTAAAGCTGGCTGTGAACAGATACGTTGGAAAGCACAAACGGTGTGACACATGTACACTGTTCCTGTCAGCACCACTAAGCATACACAGAAGTTCATTTCACCGCACTCCTGAAGCGATAGCATTGGGCCTATTTCTAGTATTTTTTAAAGTTCCTGGGCAGTTACACATGGCAGTTAGGCAGGAGACAAGTAAGTCATGCAACACATTCAAACAAACTTGTTTAAAGTTACTTTGTGCTGCAAAATGTTTTCACCCTATATATTTTGTGAGATAGCGGCGGTGGACAAGCATGACGGGAGGCAGTGACTCAGGCTCTTATTCACACCACACACAGATAATTGCCAGATTAGGCGATTACAGACCTTTAGGGTTCCAGATCACAGCCGGTACAGTCCTGGATATACTGGTATAAGTCCAAACAGAGAAAACCACATGGCTGGACTGTGTATTAATGCGCACAGCCCCTGTTTCACAGCTCCCGCTGATTAGCCTCCTTGGCTTCCAGTGAGACCACACCCTGTCTTGTAATTCACGTTTAAACCCATGCCTAGACACGGGATTCTCAAAGACCTGGAGTGGAGGGGATCTATAGAGATATGGAGCACAGTCTGGGAGACACATAACGGCCGTCATATATCACCCGGGTCACGGCCTCACATTGTGGGGTTGAACACCAGCCACCATACAAGGGCCCCTAGACAGGGCATCCGCATTGCCCTGCAACCTCCCTGCCCGGTGTTCCACAGTAAAACTGTAGTTCTGCAGTGAGAGGAACCACCGGGTGACCCTAGCATTCTGCTCCTTGGCATTCCGCATCCAGACCAATGGGGAGTGGTCCGTTACCAAGCGGAACAGTCGCCCCAACAGGTAATAGCGTATAGATTCCAAGGCCCACTTTATGGCTAGGCACTTTTTCCACTACACTATAGTTTCTCTCCGGTGTGGTGAGCTTCCTACTCAAGTAGGTGACGGGGTGTTCCTCTCTGTTAACCACTTGGGACAGTACCGCTCCCAGCCCAACCTCAGAGGCATCCGTCTGCACGATAAACTCCTTCCGAAAGTCGGGATTGGCGAGAACGGGTGTCAGCACAGGACCCCCTTCAGGGCCATGAAGGATTCCTCGGCCTGCAAATTCCAGCGCACCATGACTGACTTCTTTCCTTTCGGAAGATTTGTCAATGGGGCAGACAGTCCAGCAAAATTGGGGATGAACCACTGATAGTACCCTATGATGCCTAGAAAAGCCCTTACTTGCTTCGTGGTAAGAAGTCGAAACCATTTCTGGATCACCTCGATTTTATTGATGTGGGGCTTAATCACCCCTTGACCTATCACGTACCCCAAGTACTGGGCTTCCATGAGTCCCAATGCGCACTTTTTTGGATTAGCTGTCAGACTGGCAGTTCTAAGCGAATCCACCACTGCTTGTACCTGAACCAAGTGAGTCTGCCACTCGGTGCTGTATATTATGATGTCAACCAGGTACCCTGATGCATACGTCTGATATGGTTCCAACACCATGTCTATCAGCCTCTGGAACATGGCCGGAACCCCATGTAACCCAAATGGCAAGACGACATAGTGATAGAGACCCTCAGGTGTAACAAAAGTGGTCTTTTCCTTTGCTGACTCCGTCAGTGGCACCTGCCAGTAGCCCTTGGTAAGATCGAGCGTTGTGAAATACCGCGCTTGTCCCAGCCTCTCAATCAGCTCATCCACCCTGGGCATGGGGTAAAGATTGAATTTGGACGCTTCGTTTAACCTCCTGAAGTCATTACAAAACCGTAACGTTCCGTCGGGTTTTGGGATCAGTACAATGGGACTGGCCAATTAGCTCCTGGACTTCTCAATCACTCCCAGGTGAAGCATTTTTTTCACCTCCTCCCTTGGCCTCCACAATTTCTAGTCTGTGACCTCGCCACTCTTATCATGGGGGACATTAATATTCTCATTGATGATCCTCTCTCCCCAACTGCTGCTCATATTTGATCTCTAACCTCCTCTCTGGATCTTTTACACTTTAGTAGTCTGCTTCAGACATATCTGTTTTTGTGTCTCCAATAAGTGTCTCATAAAGTGTCAAAATATGAAATAGACCAGAAATTGACCGGAATTAACCGAGATGGACTGGAAGGTAATGGGATAGAGAGCCACTGAAAAATTGTGTATAATTCTTTTCACTTTCAATCTTTGCTATGTCTATTATTTAATTGTTTGTTTTCCTATGTGCTTTTGCCACCCACTTTCACCACCCCATCTTTCCTCCATCACCACTCACTCACATCAGCCCCTCTCACCTTCCCTACCCTATGTACAGCTCCCATGCTATCTTCAGTTTACTGAAGAATCTCAGCCCATCATATTCCAAAGTTTTGAATCATAACACAGGTCTGCAAAAAAATTTTTTTTCGAGAGCTGTTTTGGTTATTCCACGTAATCTTTATGTTTTTGAGTGCGCTGAATCCGAAAATGACCTCCGTTTTGTCATAGGACATCACGTTTTCTGACAATTTAAGTAACTATGTTAAATAAGACAATACCTCAAAATAAATGAAAATAGACTCATAAAATTAATTTTTTATTACAAATGTTTCATGCAAATCATTTTTTTAACTCCAATGAGCTCACTAAGGCTGCTTTCACATAACGATTTTTGTAAATCCGATGCTGTCCGATGAAAATCGGACAGCATCAGATCCGAATTTGGACCCCATGCATCCCTATGGGCATCGGACCGAATCGGATGTGCACTAAATGCCATCCGATTTGGTCCGATCCGATTCTGTCCGATTTTATTATCGGTGCAAAAATCGGAGCTCGCTCCGATTTTTGCACCGAAAATAAAATCTGACAGATTCGGATCGGACCAAATCGGATGGCATTTAGTGCACATCCGATTCGGTCCGATCCCTATAACATGGGGCCCTATGGAGAAGGGTCCGAGGAAACATCTAATGTCTCCTCGGACCCCGTTTTACTGTACTGAGCATGCTCAGTACAGTAAAACTGCTCCTAACTAGGAGCATAAGGGTTAAAAAAAAAAAAAAAAAGTTTATTCTCACCTCTCCCCGAGCCCCCGCCGTCAACCGCCATCTTCCTGTAGGTTCCCGGTGGCTCCCGCAGGCTGCCGGTGTCAGCAGAGGGCTTCCTCTGCTGTACACAGGACCTGCGATGACGTCACAGTCATGTGACCGCGGGTTCACCATGAACCCGCGGTCACATGACTGTGACGTCATCGCAGGTCCTGTGTACAGCAGAGGAAGCCCTCTGCTGACACCGGCAGCCTGCGGGAGCCACCGGGAACCTACAGGAAGATGGCGGTTGACGGCGGGGGCTCGGGAGAGGTGAGAATAAACTTTTTTTTTTTTCTTTTTTTGCAGCCCGGCGCCGATTTTATGCCGGAATCGGGTGCCTATTTGGCGCCCGATTCCAGGCATCAGAAGGGAGCCGATGCTGTCCGATTTATATCGGACAGCATCGGCTCCCTCAAAATCGGTATGTGAAAGTAGCCTTACACACACTAAAATCGATTCTTCTTCCCTGTGAGGCTTCTCTTGGTACAGTTACGCTTGTGAGTAGCATCTGTAATGTCTCTCTGAAGCATCCAACAGTAGTCTGCCATTGTTGTAATGCTCCATCTTCTCTGGTATCTTCTTTCCATCTCTTTAAAGGGAACCAACACTTAAAAATCCCTATCTAACCTATAAATATCTGTTCCTAGAGCCTAAACTTACTATTCTAACCATCCCTTAAGGTACCTTTACACGCCACTACAGAAGGTTAGAAACAACCGGGTGCTTCACGTGCATGAGCACGTTCGAACGGTTGCAAACGGTACCCGATACTGCCTTTACACGCCGCTACAAGGTGCTCTACAGAAGGTAATATGGGAGGACCTGGGGCAGCAGGGACAACACATAGGCGTGCCAGAATTGTGGATTACGAGACGCTCATACGATGATTGGACACAGCAATAACATCATGATTGGCCAGGCAGCGCAGGAAGGCTGGCTAATACATGACGCTATTGCAATTGTGTAGTGTGACTGGTCAGCTCCTTAAATATGCCGCCCTATGCAGCGACAACCAATCGTAACGCAGGAGCTTCCACCAATGATCACTGAAGGGGGCGTTTTCCCGGAGGCTGTGTCACGCCCCAGGGAGTTAACTAGGTGGCGAAAAAACCTTTACCTTACCTTATTTAGACGCCGCTACCATTGGGTTGAAACCTACCTGTTTTTGAGCACTGCTCTGAAACAGGTGCCGCAAGTGACGGGTGGCAACAACCTAGTTTACACGCCGCTACAGAGGGTTGATTTCACGGTGCAAGATACATTTGTCTCCGAAACCCGGCTGTTTTCTTCCTTCTGTAGCGGCGTGTAAAGGTACCTTTATTGACTAAATCTACCTAACTAGATGCACAATAAATCACTTTTTATACTTCCCAAATTCTTGTCTGATGGGCGTTCCTCCAGGGTCTTTGACCGATAGGCGGGTCTCCTCGCTGCGCTCGCACCCACCTCGCTGCTGTCCATCTTCTTTCCAGGAGGATTCAAATTACCCGCCCATCGTGTCCTCGCAATGAGAGGGTCACGTGCTGCAGGCCCCGCGTCACTTCCGCCCGCCGCGTCACTGGTACACCCAGGCCGGCTTCAGAGCATGCGCAGATGGCATGCTGAAGCCGGCCTGGGCGCATCATAGACTCAGCGACGCGGCGGGCGGAAGTGACGCGGGGCCTGCAGCACGTGACCTGCTCATTGCGAGGACACGATGGGCGGGTAATTTGAATCCTCCTGGAAAGAAGATGGACAGCAGCGAGGCGGGTGCGAGCGCAGCGAGGAGACCCGCCTATCGGTCAAAGACCCTGGAGGAACGCCCATCAGACAAGGATTTGGTAAGTATAAAAAGTGATTTATTGTGCATCTAGTTAGGTAGATTTAGTCAGTAAGGGATGGTTAGAATAGTCATTTTAGGCTCCAGGGACAGATAGGTATTTTTAGGTGGTTGGTTCCCTTTAATGTCCTGGTGGAATCATTCACCTTGCTCTTCACTCACAGCTCCCAGGAAAGTTGTCAAGGTGGGAATGGAGGAAATGCACTTTCAAACTCATCAGGCAACCTAAAGATTGAAATGCTTTCAGCATTCGTCCGACGATTTGTTTGTAGTCAGGGTCTTTGTTATTGCCTAAAAATGTCTCTACGACCTCTTTAAATGCAATCCACCTTTCTTTCTGAGGATGCATCATGGTATTGATAAACTCTTTACCAGCTCTAAGCCTTCTAATGTCTGGTCCGACGGACACACCTTCCTTCAATTTTGCCTCCGAGAAGCCTGGAAACTTGGCGACCAAATATTTGAAGCATTCTCCATCTTTTGGAAGTGATTTTACGAATTGCTTCATCAATCCCAATTTGATGTGGAGAGGAGGTACAAGAACTTTATGGGGAGGAACCAGAGTTTCTCGGAGGGCATTTTTTTCACCAACTGTGAGCACCCTCCGCTGCCAATTCTTCTTGGTCCAGTGGTTTTGTCTGTCTCGACTGTCCCATAGACTTATTTTGTAAAGTGTGAAATGTTCTTGATCTTTGTTCTGCTGCTGTAATACTGTAATTTCCTCCGGGATCAATAAAGTTTATCTTATCTTAGACACAGAAAACAAGGGTATTTGGTATACCCAGCTTGTTGCCCGAGCAGCATGGACAAGACTTTCAAATCCACTTGCCAACCGTGGTCTTCATATTTGAGTTTACGAAGAACCAATTCCAAGTTCTCGTAGGTTTCCTTGAGGTGTACGGATGACCTACAGGGATGGAAGCATAAAAACCGCCGTTGTGGAGCAAAACTGCTTTGAGACTTCTTTTTGAAGAATCTATAAAAAGACGCCATTGCGCTGAATCATATTCGATTTTGAATTGACCCATCGAACCTTCGACATCGATGCAATAAACCAACTTATCTTCCTGGGCAAAGTAAGGAACGAACTCGTCTTCACGATGTCTGAACCATGAAAAAGACACTCCTGGCAACAATACATTCTTGAGCCGAGTAACTCAGCGGCATCTTTGGGAAGATTCAAGTCTCTTACCAAATCATTCATCTCCTCCTGGGAAAACAATTTTGGTCTTGTATCATCTTCAATGTCAGAACTTGATTCATCATCTGGTTCAGGTATGACTCCACCTTCATCGGAGCTAGTTATCTCTTCCAAGGTAGCAGGGGCCTTGGGTACTGGTATATCTGTGCCATGGGGGATGAGATAAATTGCTGAGTGAATATTGGGGTATGAAATGGAATGCTTCCATTTTGAATTATACCCTATCACATCGCATGAACAAAAGTAACAATCGTCTCTATGGTTCTTTTGCGCTCGCCATACCATAGGAGTCCCATAACGGAAAGTTTTTTTCTTACCCTTGAACCAATTTCGGAGGTCCTCAACGCACCGTTTGCACACTTTATGAGGCACCCAAGCTTTATCTTGATCTCCAAGCTTTAGTCCGAAATATGCGAAGTATACTTTTTTCACAAAGTCTGTAATATTCAGCTGTTGCTTCAACACTGTATATTCACCACAAATGTAACAGAAACTGTCAGGCGAATTAATACACTTCCGCTGAGCCATAATGCTAATTTTGGGAAACACAGTTGCATATGACGAGTTAACACGAACTGAGATTAAAAAGTGTGAACAGACAAGAACCAAGATAAAACAATTGAAACAAGCCCGGGCATGTCAGAGCCCGCTCGTTCAGCTCGCAACATGTTGATGCTGGTTTCATTAGCTGACTCTGAAAGTTCTTTTCTTTGAAAGTTATATTTTTTTGGCATTGTATATCTTAAATTCATTGATGTGAATGAATTAATATTAATTTTGACTTTCAAAACCTCAAGATAAAAAAAAATACCAAAAATTGAGAAAAATTTACTAAATTTGCATTTTGTGGCAAATCCTGACGTCGAGGATTTTTTTTCAATATTTTTTTCGTTTTCAGCACACCAAAATACCGTATATACTCGTGTATAAGCCGACCCATGTATAAGCCGACCCACCTACTTTTGCCCCCAAAAGTTGGTAAAAGTTATTGACTCGCATATAAGCCTAGGGTATGAAATGCAGCAGACCCCCATCCTATTATATAGCCCCCCGTCACTGGTATATAGCACCCCTCAGCAGTGGTATTATACAGGCCCCTCAGCAGTGGTATTATACAGGCCCCTCAGCAGTGGTATACATGAAAATTAGATAAAAATAATCAAACAGCTTTTTAGTTGCAGACCTGTGTCCATGTCACAAATCCAAAAACTATTTACTCTTTTTCTTTTTTGCTGCTACTCCTGTCAGGTGACATCTCTCCCAACCCTGATCTACCCTCTTCTAACTTCAACCCCTCCCCCACCTTACACAGAAACCCCACTAACCTCATTAACATTACCTGCACACCTTCATCCCCCTTTTTTAACTGCGCGCTCTGGAATCCACAGTTTGTATGCAATAGGCTTCACTTCATTCACAATTACTTACTTACTAACTCTCTTAATCTGCTGGCCCTTACAGAAACCTGGATCCAGGATTCAGACACTGCTTCCCCTGCTGCTATTTCTTATGGCGGCCTACATTTCTCCCATTCACCGAGACCTGGGAACAGACATGGTGGTGGAGTTGGCCTACTCCTGTCCCCACAATGTACTTTTCAGGTCATCCTTCCAGCCACATCACTCTCATTCCCCTCTTTTGAGGTCCACACCATTAGGATCTTCCATCCCCTCCCCCTCAGAGTAGCATTTATATACCGCCCCCCCCAGGTTCACCCACCCAGTTCGAGAAGTCTCCAGGCTCCTCTATTCCTCTCGTCCCACTACATGCACTACTGACCCCATTCCCTCACACCTACTCCAGTCCCTCTCACCGGTCGTCCCTACTCACCTAACTAAAATCTTTAATCTCTCCCTCTCTTCTGGCATCTTCCGCTCGTCCTTCAAACACCCTATCATTACTCCAATATTAAAGAAAACTTCTCCCGACCCATCCTGCACAAATAACTACAGACCAGTCTCCAATCTCCCCTTCATCTCTAAACTCTTGGAGCACCTGGTCTACACCCGCCTCACCCATTACCTCTCCACTCACTCTCTTCTAGATCCATTACAGTCTGGTTTCCATCCCCTACATACTACAGAAACTGCTCTCATCAAAGAGCCCAATAACCTTTTGACTGCAAAATGTAATGGTGACCACTCTCTCTCCTTATTCCTCTTGATCTCTCTGCAGCTTTTGACACAGTCAACCACCATCTCCTACTCTCTATGCTGCACTCCATTGGCATAAAGGACACGGATTTGATGACACAAAATTATACACTTCAACCCATGTCCTTACCCCTGCTGTATTAAAGAACACCAATGACTGTATGGCTGCAGTTTCCATGATCATGTCCGCTCTCTATTTGAAACTCAAGCTTTCCAAAACTAAAGTTCTTCTGCTCCCGCCCTCCACTAACCTCCCTAAATCTGACATCTCTCTCTCAGTGTGCTGCACCACGATGACGCCTAGGCAGCAGGCTCGCTGTCTGGGTGTTATGTTTGACACCGATCTCTCCTTCTCCTCCCACACACAATCTCTCGTTCGCTCCTTGTTGCTTGCACCTGAAGAATATCTCTAGAGTTCGCCCCTTTCTCACCATGGAAACAATAAAAACCCTCACCGTGGCCCTAATCTATTCCCGCCTTGACTACTGCAATTCTCTATTAATCAGTCTCCCCTTGACTAGACTTTCCCCTCTCCAGTCAATCCTTAATGCAGCGGCCAGGATCACCCATCTGGACAATCGTTACTCAGATGCCTCCGCTCTGTGCCAGTCATTGCACTGGCTGCCCATACACTACAGGATCAAATTCAAATTGCTTGTTCTCACCTACAAAGCTCTTCACAGTGCAGCACCCCCCTACCTCTCCTCCCTCATCTCTGTCTATCACCCCACCCGTTCTCTAAGTTCTACAAATGACCTTCGACTAACATCTGCACTAATCCGATCCTCCCACTCCCGGCTCCAAGACTTCTCCCGAGCTGCGCCAAATCTCTGGAATGCTCTACCCTAGGGATGGGCGAATCTACTCGCTAGGACTCGTTACTCGGCGAGTAGTAAGGGACTCGCAGGACTCGGTACTCGGCGAGTTTCCCAGTGATTACTCGCACGAGTCCAATGCAAATCAATATCAATCCTAGTTTTGTCAGAAACGCTAACAAAACTAGGATTGCCATTGTTTGCATTAGACTCCTGCGAGTAATCACTGGCTACTGTGCCAGTGATAGCAGGGAAACTCACAAAGTAACTGCTGTTTCTTTGCGAGCCGAGTCCAGCTGTCTTCTCTGTGCAGCTCCAGGGTCCTAGAGCCCGCCTGCTCACAGACATGATGTAGCAGTGCTGAGATTGTTCTCAGTCTGCTCATCCCTGTGCATAGACATCTATCTATTCACAGGGATGAGCAGAGAGGACATCGCGTTTTGGACTACGTCGGACGGAAGAGGATTTTTTTAATTAAAGATGGAGTCCCTAATGGCTTTTTTTTAATTTCAAATAAAAATTTTTCTCTGTGTTTTTTTAACCCTTTATTGGAGATTCTTAGTGGCTGGGTCAAATGTGGCCTGACATTAAGAATCTCGGGCTTAATACCAGCTTGTATAACAAAGCTGGTATTAACCTCTTTATTACCCAGCGTGCTACCGCCACCAGGGCCGCTGGAAGAGCGGGGTTCAGCGCCAGAGGATGGCGCTTCAATGAACGCGCCATCTTCTGGGGCGGCTGCGGGCTGCAATTTGCAGCGGGGGGTGCCCAGAAAGCTTGGGCATCCCTGCGCTGCGGATTCCAGCCCCCAGCTGCTTAGCTGTACCTGGCTAGACATAGAAATTGCGCGGAGCCCCACGCATTTTTTTAAAATTATTTCATGAATTTCAGAGTCAGAGTCAGAATCTCAGAGTCTCAGAGTCAGAATCTCAGAATTTCATGAAATAATTTAAAAAAAATGCGTGGGGCTCCGCGCAATTTCTATGTCTAGCCAGGTACAGCTAAGCAGCTGGGGGCTGGAATCCGCAGCGCAGGGATGCCCAAGCTTTCTGGGCACCCCCCACTGCAAATTGCAGCCCGCAGCCGCCCCAGAAGATGGCGCGTTCATTGAAGCGCCATCCTCTGGCGCTGAACCCCGCTCTTCCAGCGGCCCTGGTAGCGGTGGCACGCTGGGTAATAAAGGGGTTAGGGCCAGCTTTGTATTATCAGCTGGCCCTAAGCTGGCCCTAGACATGACCGCCATGAATTTCTATTAAATTGTTTTAAAAAAACACAACACAAAGAAAAATTTTTATTAGAAATAAAAAAAAAAAGCCATTAGGGACTCCATCTTTAATTAAAAAAATCCTCTTCCGTCCGACGCAGTCCAAAACGCGATGTCCTCTCTGTTACATCCCCTGTGCATATATATAGATCTCTATGCACAGGGAATGAGCAGACTGAGAACAATCTCAGCTCTGCTACATCATCTCTGTGCACAGACATTCATGTCTGTACACAGGGAATGAGCAGACTGAGAACAATCTCAGCTCTGCTACATCAGGCAGGCGGGCCCTAGGACCCTGGAGTTGGGGCAGCCAGAACACAGAGAAGACAGGATCTTATCTGTGCGAGTCAGCGATTACTTACAAAGTAAACGAGCAATGCAAATAAATGACAAAACTAGGATTGCTTCAGGCTGAAGCTTCCAAGACACATCTGCGATTTGTAAATCTCACACTACTCGCTATTACTCGCTTCCCCATTCATTAACATTGGACTCGCTAGACTTGCAACGAGTAGCGAGTCCTGTGCTCGGACTCGCTAGAGTCAAGCGATTCCGAGTAATGTAGGATTCGCCCATCACTACTCTACCCCAATAAATTAGGACTATCCGTAAATTACATAGATTTAGACGCTCCCTAAAAACGCATCTTTTTAAGACGGCCTACCATACTCCCGAATAGAAGTCCTTTGTACTGTATATAGCACATTCACTATCTCTCTGGCCATAACTCTTTGTCAAACTCCACCAAACTTAAATGCTCTACACAGATGTCTGGTGACCATTCATGTAACTTTATTTCTATTCCCCTCTTCCTCAGATGCCTGGACCATCACTGTAATAAATAAGCTCCTGCACTTTGTGTAACCCCCATATTGTTGTAGATTGTAAGCTCTTTTGAGCAGAGTCACCTTTATTTTGCACCTTTATTTTTCTTTAATTATTGTATTGTATTTTTTACATTGATTCTCTACTTTATTTACTCACTGTATTGTTTTTTTATTGTTAGCTATAACCGTTCATAAACAAACCACTGTATTATAAAGCGCTGCAGAATATTTTGGCGCTATATAAAGATAATGATGATGATGATTATTAATTTACCAACTCTCCTACATATGAAGATGGGAATAATCTGGACCTGATCTTCTCCGGCTCTGCTCAGTACATGACATTACTAACTCCTCTCTTCCGCTCTGTGACCACAACCTTCATTCATTCTCTATCAAGAACTCTCACCCCACTCAGTACACCCCACTTATTACACTTATAGGAACATACATGCCATTAATACCCAGAAACGTATGAAGAATCTGCAGTCCTCATTGCCCCAATCTCCTCCCTGTCATGTCCTGACTCTGGAACATTATAATGAAGCTCTGCAGAGCCCTGGATGAAGCTGCACCTCCTACACATAGAACAGCTCTGCACAGATGGCGGCAGCCCTGGATGAAGCTGCACCTCCTACACATAGAACAGCTCTGCACAGATGGCGGCAGCCCTGGATGAAGCTGCACCTCCTACACATAGAACAGCTCTGCACAGATGGCGGCAGCCCTGGATGAAGCTGCACCTCCTACACATAGGACAGCTCTGCACAGATGGCGGCAGCCCTGGATGAAGCTGCAC
The DNA here is from genome assembly GCA_033576535.1 of Allobates femoralis. Classification (NCBI taxonomy): domain Eukaryota; kingdom Metazoa; phylum Chordata; class Amphibia; order Anura; family Aromobatidae; genus Allobates; species Allobates femoralis. The sequence goes on from JARQOC010000341.1 coordinate 76,240, forward strand.
CTCCTACACATAGAACAGCTCTGCACAGATGGCGGCAGCCCTGGATGAAGCTGCACCTCCTACACATAGGACAGCTCTGCACAGATGGCGACAGCCCTGGATGAAGCTGCACCTCCTACACATAGAACAGCTCTGCACAGATGGCGGCAGCCCTGGATGAAGCTGCACCTCCTACACATAGGACAGCTCTGCACAGATGGCGGCAGCCCTGGATGAAGCTGCACCTCCTACACATAGAACAGCTCTGCACAGATGGCGGCAGCCCTGGATGAAGCTGCACCTCCTACACATAGGACAGCTCTGCACAGATGGCGACAGCCCTGGATGAAGCTGCACCTCCTACACATAGAACAGCTCTGCACAGATGGCGGCAGCCCTGGATGAAGCTGCACCTCCTACACATAGGACAGCTCTGCACAGATGGCGGCAGCCCTGGATGAAGCTGCACCTCCTACACATAGAACAGCTCTGCACAGATGGCCGCAGCCCTGGATGAAGCTGCACCTCCTACACATAGGACAGCTCTGCACAGATGGCGGCAGCCCTGGATGAAGCTGCACCTCCTACACATAGAACAGCTCGGCACAGATGGCGGCAGCCCTGGATGAAGCTGCACCTCCTACACATAGAACAGCTCTGCACAGATGGCGGCAGCCCTGGATGAAGTTGCACCTCCTACACATAGAACAGCTCTGCACAGATGGCGGCAGCCCTGGATGAAGCTGCACCTCCTACACATAGAACAGCTCTGCACAGATGGCGGCAGCCCTGGATGAAGCTGCACCTCCTACACATAGTACAGCTCGGCACAGATGGCGGCAGCCCTGGATGAAGCTGCACCTCCTACACATAGAACAGCTCTGCACAGATGGCGGCAGCCCTGGATGAAGCTGCACCTCCTACACATAGAACAGCTCGGCACAGATGGCGGCAGCCCTGGATGAAGCTGCACCTCCTACACATAGAACAGCTCTGCACAGATGGCGGCAGCCCTGGATGAAGCTGCACCTCCTACACATAGAACAGCTCTGCACAGATGGCGGCAGCCCTGGATGAAGCTGCACCTCCTACACATAGAACAGCTCGGCACAGATGGCGGCAGCCCTGGATGAAGCTGCACCTCCTACACATAGAACAGCTCTGCACAGATGGCGGCAGCCCTGGATGAAGCTGCACCTCCTACACATAGAACAGCTCGGCACAGATGGCGGCAGCCCTGGATGAAGCTGCACCTCCTACACATAGAACAGCTCTGCACAGATGGCGGCAGCCCTGGATGAAGCTGCACCTCCTACACATAGAACAGCTCTGCACAGATGGCGGCAGCCCTGGCTCACGCTGCAAACACGTTCTCTCCAGCGCTGCTCCAGGGGCCGAATATCTGGAGGAAATCCAATCTGGAGGAAGATTTCATCCATTATAAGTTTATGCTGAAAACACAACTCTGCCCTTCACCCTCCACACCGGAGACATCACCGCCCTCCGCACTTCACCATACAACAATCCCAAATGACTCTGACACTTATCATTCCCTCCTCGCTCCTAGATTGTCACCTCCAACCTCAGCACTGACGATCCGACCAATCACTTCATAGAAAAGATTCCCATATTCACAGGAAATGTCCCCCGGCCTCATAATCTCCTGCATTCTCCTCCCTCTTCATCTACTTCACATTCTGTCTATGAACCAATCACAGAAGAAGTGACCTGGCTCCTCACATCTCCTCACCCTACTACCTGCCCCAGTGACCCGGCTCCTCACATCTTCTCACCCTACTACCTGCCCCAGTGACCCGGCTCCTCACATCTCCTCACCCTACTACCTGCCCCAGTGACCCGGCTCCTCACATCTCCTCACCCTACTACCTGCCCCAGTGACCCGGCTCCTCACATCTCCTCACCCTACTACCTGCCCCAGTGACCCTATTCTCTCACATCTCCTCACCCTACTACCTGCCCCAGTGACCCGGCTCCTCACATCTTCTCACCCTACTACCTGCCCCAGTGACCCTATTCCCTCACATCTCCTCACCCTACTACCTGCCCCAGTGACCCGGCTCCTCACATCTCCTCACCCTACTACCTGCCCCAGTGACCCGGATCCTCACATCTTCTCACCCTACTACCTGCCCCAGTGACCCGGCTCCTCACATCTTCTCACCCTACCTGCCCCAGTGACCCGGCTCCTCACATCTCCTCACCCTACTACCTGCCCCAGTGACCCGGCTCCTCACATCTTCTCACCCTACTACCTGCCCCAGTGACCCTATTCCCTCACATCTTCTCACCCTACTACCTGCCCCAGTGACCCGGCTCCTCACATCTCCTCACCCTACTACCTGCCCCAGTGACCCGGCTCCTCACATCTTCTCACCCTACTACCTGCCCCAGTGACCCGGCTCCTCACATCTCCTCACCCTACTACCTGCCCCAGTGACCCGGCTCCTCACATCTTCTCACCCTACTACCTGCCCCAGTGACCCTATTCCCTCACATCCTCCAGTCCCTCTTCCCGGCTGTCACCACTCACCTCACTAACATATTTAACCTCTCTCTCATCTGGTGTCTTTCCCTCCTCCTTCAATCACGCAGCATACACCCATTACTGATAAACCTTCCCCGACCAGAACTTCCTGCTGACTACAGACCGGTCTCTGATCTCCCTTCATCTCTGATCTTCTGGATCACTTGATCCACTCCTGTGTGATCGGCTATAACTCAGATAATTCTCTTCTTCACCCTTTACAATCCGGTTTCCGCTCCTTACACTCTACAGAGAGAGAGAGAGAGACTGCCCTCACTAAAGTCTCTAATGATCTACTAACAGCTAAATCTAATGGTCCCTGCTCCCTGCTGATCCTCCTGGATCTCTGCTGCATTCCACACTGTGGATCCCCAGATCCTCCTCACTGTGATCCGCTCTAAAAGATGTATTGTTAAATGATGGAATTAGGGACGTCCGACATTACAGGTTACTGCACAAACGTGTGTACACCCTGCACATCCCAGCAGTAAGGCTTCATCATGGCAGCCAGTGCCAGCCTGTGCCCACAGTAATGGGCAGACATAGAAATCTTCTCACCTTGTGATGTCACAGGCCGGTGCTCCTCCATCATCACCTCCTCGTACCGGTCCTTGTGTCCTTCTAGATACTCCCACTCCTCCATGGAGAGATAGACAGCGACGTCCTGACACCTTATAGGAACCTGACAACAAAATGATACCAACATCACCCAGAATCCTCCAGTGCTGTCCTGTATAATGTCCCAGCAGTCACCTCTCTGCTCAACACCCAGAATCCTCCAGTGCTGTCCTGTATAGTGTCCCAGCAGTCACCTCTCCACTCATCACCCAGAATCCTCCAGTGCTGTCCTGTATAATGTCCCAGCAGTCACCTCTCCACTCATCACCCAGAATCCTCCAGTGCTGTCCTGTGTAATGTCCCAGCAGTCACCTCTCCACTCATCACCCAGAATCCTCCAGTGCTGTCCTGTATAATGTCCCAGCAGTCACCTCTCCGACATTACCCAGAATCCTCCAGTGCTGTCCTGTATAATGTCCCAGCAGTCACCTCTCCACTCATCACCCAGAATCCTCCAGTGCTGTCCTGTATAATATCCCAGCAGTCACCTCTCCTCTCATCACCCAGAATCCTCCAGTGTTGTCCTGTATAATGTCCCAGCAGTCACCTCTCCGCTCATCACCCAGAATCCTCCAGTGCTGTCCTGTATAATGTCCCAGCAGTCACCTCTCCTCTCATCACCCAGACTCCTCCAGTGCTGTCCTGTATAATATCCCAGCAGTCACCTCTCCGCTCATCACCCAGAATCCTCCAGTGCTGTCCTGTATAATGTCCCAGCAGTCACCTCTCCGCTCATCACCCAGAATCCTCCAGTGCTGTCCTGTATAATGTCCCAGCAGTCACCTCTCCAGTCATCACCCAGAATCCTCCAGTGCTGTCCTGTATAATGTCCCAGCAGTCACCTCTCCCCTCATCACCCAGAATCCGCCAGTGATGTCCTGTATAATGTCCCAGCAGTCACCTCTCCGCTCATCACCCAGAATCCTCCAGTGCTGTCCTGTATAATGTCCCAGCAGTCACCTCTCCGCTCATCACCCAGAATCCTCCAGTGCTGTCCTGTATAATGTCCCAGCGGTCACCTCTCCAGTCATCACCCAGAATCCTCCAGTGCTGTCCTGTATAATGTCCCAGCAGTCATCTCTCCAGTCATCACCCAGAATCCTCCAGTACTGCCCTGTATAATGTCCCAGCAGTCACCTCTCCAGTCATCACCCAGAATCCTCCAGTGCTGTCCTGTATAATGTCCCAACAGTCACCTCTCCGCTCATCACCCAGAATCCTCCAGTGCTGTCCTGTATAATGTCCCAGCAGTCATCTCTCCAGTCATCACCCAGAATCCTCCAGTGCTGTCCTGTATAATGTCCCAGCAGGCACCTCTCCGCTCATCACCCAGAATCCTCCAGTGCTGTCCTGTATAATGTCCTAGCAGTCACCTCTCCGCTCATCACCCAGAATCCTCCAGTGCTGTCCTGTATAATGTCCCAGCAGTCACCTCTCCGCTCATCACCCAGAATCCTCCAGTGCTCAGTGCTGTCCTGTATAATGTCCCAGCAGTCACCTCTACGCACATCACCCAGAATCCTCCAGTGCTGTCCTGTATAATGTCCCAGCAGTCACCTCTCCGCTCATCACCCAGAATCCTCCAGTGCTGTCCTGTATAATGTCCCAGCAGTCACCTCTCCGCTCATCACCCAGAATCCTCCAGTGCTGTCCTGTATAATGTCCCAGCAGTCACCTCTCCACTCATCACCCAGAATCCTCCAGTGCCGTCCTGTATAATGTCCCAGCAGTGTCACCTCTCCGCTCATCACCCAGAATACTCCAGTGCTGTCCTGTATAATGTCCCAGCAGTCACCTCTCCGCTCATCACCCAGAATCCTCCAGTGCTGTCCTGTATAATGTCCCAGCAGTCACCTCTCCCCTCATCACCCAGAATCCTCCAGTGCTGTCCTGTATAATGTCCCAGCAGTCACCTCTCCGCTCATCACCCAGAATCCTCCAGTGCTGTCCTGTATAATGTCCCAGCAGTCACCTCTCCCCTCATCACCCAGAATCCTCCAGTGCTGTCCTGTATAATGTCCCAGCAGTCACCTCTCCCCTCATCACCCAGAATCCTTCAGTGCTGTCCTGTATAATGTCCCAGCAGTCACCTCACCCCTCATCACCCAGAATCCTCCAGTGCTGTCCTGTATAATGTCCCAGCAGTCAACTCTCCGCTCATCACCCAGAATCCTCCAGTGCTGTCCTGTATAATGTCCCAGCAGTCACCTCTCCGCTCATCACCCAGAACCTCCAGTGCTGTCCTGTATAATGTCCCAGCAGTCACCTCTCCCCTCATCACCCAGAATCCTCCAGTGCTGTCCTGTATAATGTCCCAGCAGTCACCTCTCGCCCTCAGCAGCTCAATCATCTTGTTGCTGAGCTCTAGGATCTTCTTCTTGTTCCTCTCATGTATCGGGGGGTGCGGGGGAGGGGCTGTGATGAGGCTCCGCCCTCCTGACTCCTGGAGATGGATGATGGGAGTCACACAGTCCCCCGGTGTCTTCCTCACTATGGTGTAATCCTGTGTATGGAAAGAGACACTTAGGGAGATGCGGCATCATGAGATCCTGGAGTCTTGTCGCCCCCTGATGACAGGTCCCAGTAACTACAATGATACAATAAAGCTGATAGAAATGTGGAGGAGTCACCTCTCCGCTCAGCAGGGAGATGATCTCCAGGGTGAGGTGGAGTAATCTACTGCTGATCTCATTCCCGTCCTCGTCCATCCTCGGGATCATTCAGGAGAAGAGGGAGGAAAACTGGATCAGCCGGAGGGATCTCGTCCTGCAGCGTCTGTATGATAAAGAGAAGATGGAAATCATAGAGGAGAAGATAACGTGATCCAGAACCACAAATACTGAGGAACAGATCACCGACCACGAGCGATGGATCCTGTAACTAAGGGATCACATCTACAAGAGATCACCGACCACGAGCGATGGATCCTGTAACTAAGGGATCACATCTACAAGAGATCCCCAACCACGAGCGATGGATCCTGTAACTAAGGGATCACATCTACAAGAGATCACCGACCACGAGCGATGGATCCTGTAACTAAGGACCGATCACATCTACAAGAGATCACCGACCACGAGCGATGGATCCTGTAACTAAGGGATCACATCTACAAGAGATCACCGACCACAAGCGATGGATCCTGTAACTAAGGACCGATCACATCTACAAGAGATCACCGACCACGAGCGATGGATCCTGTAACTAAGAACCGATCACATCTACAAGAGATCACCGACCACGAGCGATGGATCCTGTAACTAAGGACTGATCACATCTACAAGAGATCACCAACCACGAGCGATGGATCCTGTAACTAAGGAGCGATCACATCTACAAGACGTCACCGACCCCGAGCGATGGATCCTGTAACTAAGGGATCACATCTACAAGAGATCACCGACCACGAGCGATGGATCCTGTAACTAAGGGATCACATCTACAAGAGATCCCCAACCACGAGCGATGGATCCTGTAACTAAGGGATCACATCTACAAGAGATCACCGACCACGAGCGATGGATCCTGTAACTAAGGACCGATCACATCTACAAGAGATCACCGACCACGAGCGATGGATCCTGTAACTAAGGGATCACATCTACAAGAGATCACCGACCACAAGCGATGGATCCATGATAACTAAGGACCGATCACATCTTACAAGAGATCACCGACCACGAGCGATGGATCCTGTAACTAAGAACGATCACATCTACAAGAGATCACCGACCACGAGCGATGGATCCTGTAACTAAGGGACTGATCCATCTACAAGAGATCACCAACCACGAGCGATGGATCCTGTAACTAAGGACGATCACATCTACAAGACGTCACGACCACGAGCGATGGATCCTGTAACTAAGGGATCACATCTACAAGAGATCACCGACCACGAGCGATGGATCCTGTAACTAAGAACCGATCACATCTACAAGAGATCACTGACCACGAGCGATGGATCCTGTAACTAAGGACCGATCACATCTACAAGAGATCACCAACCACGAGCGATGGATCCTGTAACTAAGGGATCACATCTACAAGAGATCACCGACCACGAGCGATGGATCCTGTAACTAAGAACCGATCACATCTACATGAGATCACCCACACGAGCGATGGATCCTGTAACTAAGGGATCACATCTACAAGAGATCACCGACCACGAGCGATGGATCCTGTAACTAAGAACGATCACATCTACAAGAGATCACTGACCACGAGCGATGGATCCTGTAACTAAGGACCGATCACATCTACAAGAGATCACCAACCACGAGCGATGGATCCTGTAACTAGGATGATCACATCTACAAGAGATCACCGACCACGAGCGATGGATCCTGTAACTAAGAGACCGATCACATCTACATGAGATCACCTCACACGAGCGATGGATCCTGTAACTAAGGGATCACATCTACAAGAGATCACCGACCACGAGCGATGGATCCTGTAACTAAGGACGATCACATCTACATGAGATCACCTCACACGAGCGATGGATCCTGTAACTAAGGGATCACATCTACAAGAGATCACCGACCACGAGCGATGGATCCTGTAACTAAGGGATCACATCTACAAGAGATCACCGACCACGAGCAATGGATCCTGTAACTAAGGAGCGATCACATCTACAAGAGATCACCGACCACGAGCGATGGATCCTGTAACTAAGGGATCACATCTACAAGACGTCACCGACCACGAGCGATGGATCCTGTAACTAAGGGATCACATCTACAAGAGATCACCGACCACGAGCGATGGATCCTGTAACTAAGGGATCACATCTACAAGAGATCACCGACCACGAGCGATGGATCCTGTAACTAAGGACCGATCACATCTACAAGAGATCACCGACCACGAGCGATGGATCCTGTAACTAAGGGATCTCATCTACAAGAGATCACCGACCACGAGCGATGGATCCTGTAACTAAGGACCGATCACATCTACAAGAGATCACCGACCATGAGCGATGGATCCTGTAACTAAGGAGCGATCACATCTACAAGAGATCACTGACCACGAGCGATGGATCCTGTAACTAAGGACCGATCACATCTACAAGAGATCACCAACCACAAGCGATGGATCCTGTAACTAAGGAGCGATCACATCTACAAGAGATCACCGACCACGAGCGATGGATCCTGTAACTAAGGGATCACATCTACAAGAGATCACCGACCACGAGCGATAGATCCTGTAACTAAGGACCGATCACATCTACAAGAGATCACCGACCACGAGCGATGGATCCTGTAACTAAGGAGCGATCACATCTACAAGAGATCACCGACCACGAGCGATGGATCCTGTAACTAAGGAGCGATCACATCTATAAGAGATCACCCACACGAGCGATGGATCCTGTAACTAAGGACTGATCACATCTACAAGAGATCACTGACCACGAGCGATGGATCCTGTAACTAAGGACCGATCACATCTACAAGAGATCACCGACCACGAGCGATGGATCCTGTAACTAAGAACCGATCACATCTACAAGAGATCACTGACCACGAGCGATGGATCCTGTAACTAAGGAGCGATCACATCTACAAGAGATCATCGACCACGAGCGATGGATCCTGTAACTAAGGAGCGATCACATCTACAAGAGATCACTGACCACGAGCGATGGATCCTGTAACTAAGGACGATCACATCTACAAGAGATCACCGACCACGAGCGATGGATCCTGTAACTAAGGACCGATCACATCTACAAGAGATCACCGACCACGAGCGATGGATCCTGTAACTAAGGAGCGATCACATCTACAAGAGATCACGACACAGAGCGATGGATCCTGTAACTAAGGAGATCACATCTACAAGAGATCACCTACACACGAGCGATGGATCCTGTAACTAAGGATGATCACATCTACAAGAGATCACCGACCACGAGCGATGGATCCTGTAACTAAGGACGATCACATCTACAAGAGATCACCGACCACGAGCGATGGATCCTGTAACTAAGGACCGATCACATCTACAAGAGATCACCGACCACGAGCGATGGATCCTGTAACTAAGAACGATCACATCTACAAGAGATCACCGACCACGAGCGATGGATCCTGTAACTAAGGAGCGATCACATCTACAAGAGATCACTGACCACGAGCGATGGATCCTGTAACTAAGGACGATCACATCTACAAGAGATCACCTACACGAGCGATGGATCCTGTAACTAAGGACCGATCACATCTACAAGAGATCACCGACCACGAGCGATGGATCCTGTAACTAAGGACGATCACATCTACAAGAGATCACTGACCACGAGCGATGGATCCTGTAACTAAGGAGCGATCACATCTACAAGAGATCACTCACCACGAGTGATGGATCCTGTAACTAAGGTCCGATCACATCTACAAGAGATCACCTCACACGAGCGATGGATCCTGTAACTAAGGACTGATCACATCTACAAGAGATCACCGACCACGAGCGATGGATCCTGTAACTAAGGAGCGATCACATCTACAAGAGATCACCGACCACGAGCGATGGATCCTGTAACTAAGGACCGATCACATCTACAAGAGATCACCGACCACGGCGATGGATCCTGTAACTAAGAACCGATCACATCTACAAGAGATCAATGACCACAAGCGATGGATCCTGTAACTAAGGAGCGATCACATCTACAAGAGATCAATGACCACAAGCGATGGATCCTGTAACTAAGGACCGATCACATCTACAAGAGATCACCGACCACGAGCGATGATCCTGTAACTAAGGACGATCACATCTACAAGAGATCACCGACACGAGCGATGGATCCTGTAACTAAGAACCGATCACATCTACAAGAGATCACTGACCACAGCGATGGATCCTGTAAATAAGACCGATCACATCTACAAGAGATCACCGACCACGAGCGATGGATCCTGTAACTAAGGACCGATACATCTACAAGAGATCACCGACCACGAGCGATGGATCCTGTAACTAAGAACGATCACATCTACAAGAGATCACCGACACGAGCGATGGATCCTGTAACTAAGAACCGATCACATCTACAAGAGATCAACCGACCACGAGCGATGGATCCTGTACTAAGGGATCACATCTACAAGAGATCACCGATCCACGAGCGATGGATCCTGTAACTAAGACCGATCACATCTACAAGAGATCACCGACACGAGCGATGGATCCTGTAACTAAGGAACGATCACATCTACAAGAGATCACCGACCACGAGCGATGGATCCTGTAACTAAGACACATCACATCAAGGTCACGACACGAGCGATGATCCGTAACTAAGAACCGATCACTCACAAGATCCACAAGCGATGGATCCTGTACAAGAACCGATCACATCTACAAGAGATCACGACCACGAGCGATGGATCCTGTAACTAAGACCGATCACATCAAAGAGATCACCGACCACGAGCGATGGATCCTGTAACTAAGGATCACATCTACAAGAGATCACCACACAGAGCGATGGATCGTACTAAGACGATCACATCACAAGGATACCGAACAAGGAGATGATCTAAAACACGACCACAGATACTTAAAAGATACACTCACACAGAGGATCCTGAACAAGGGGATTACATACAAGAGATCACACCAGAGGATGATCCTGAACAATGGATCCGTAACTACAGAGATCACACACGAGGATCGTGGCTGAACTGTAATCACATCAACAAGAGATCACCGACCACGAGCGATGGATCCTGTAACTAAGGACGATCACATCTACAAGAGATCACGACCAGAGAGGTCTGACTGACCGACATTACAGACACGACCACGAGATGGATCCGAACTAAGAGGATCCATCTACAAGGATCACGACCACAGCGAGGATCCGAACAAGACCGATCATCTCGGATAACACGAGCGATGATCTGAAAGGCACCGATCACATATCGACTACAGCCGACCATAAAGGATGACCGAACAGAGCCGATCCTTACAAGGATCATCACACACGAAGAGATCTAACTAGAACGCGATCTAATCTAAAGAGATCACTCACAGAGAGATCTGTACTAAGACGATACACTACAAGAGATCATCACATCGATGGATCCTGAACTAGAGCGATATCTAACAAGAGATCACCGACCACGAGCGATGGATCCTGTAACTAAGGACGATCACATCTACAAGAGATCACGACCACGAGCGATGGATCCTGTAACTAAGGACCGATCACATCTACAAGAGATCACCGACCACGAGCGATGGATCCTGTAACTAAGGAGCCGATCACATCTACAAGAGATCACCGACCACGAGCGATGGATCCTGTAACTAAGGACGATCACATCTACAAGAGATCACCGACCACGAGCGATGGATCCTGTAACTAAGGACCGATCACATCTACAAGAGATCACCGACACGAGCGATGGATCCTGTAACTAAGGACCGATCACATCTACAAGAGATCACCGACCACGAGCGATGGATCCTGTAACTAAGGAGCGATCACATCTACAAGAGATCACCGACCACGAGCGATGGATCCTGTAACTAAGGACGATCACATCTACAAGAGATCACCGACCACGAGCGATGGATCCTGTAACTAAGGACCGATCACATCTACAAGAGATCACCGACCCGAGCGATGGATCCTGTAACTAAGGACGATCACATCTACAAGGATCACCGACACGAGCGATGGATCCTGTAACTAAGGAGCGATCACATCTACAAGAGATCACACCACGAGCGTGGATCCTGTAACTAAGGACCGATCACATCTAAAGAGATCACGACACGAGCGATGGATCCTGTAACTAAGGACCGATCACATCTACAAGAGATCACACCACGAGCGATGGATCTGTAACTAAGGACGATCACATCTACAAGAGATCACGACCACGAGCGATGGATCCTGTAACTAAGGAGATCACATCTACAAGAGATCACCGACCACGAGCGATGGATCTGTAACTAAGGGATCACATCTACAAGAGATCACCGACCACGAGCGATGGATCCTGTAACTAAGGGATCACATCTACAAGAGATCACCGACCACGAGCGATGGATCCTGTAACTAAGGACGATCACATCTACAAGAGATCACGACCACGAGCGATGGATCCTGTAACTAAGGACGATCACATCTACAAGAGATCACTGACCACGAGCGATGGATCCTGTAACTAAGGACGATCACATTACAAGAGATCACCACCACAGCGATGGATCCTGTAACTAAGGAGCGATCACATCTACAAGAGATCACGACCACGAGCGATGGATCCTGTAACTAAGGGATCACATCTCAAGAGATCACCGACCACGAGCGATAGATCCTGTAACTAAGGACCGATCACATCTAAAGATCACGACCACGAGCGATGGATCCTGTAACTAAGGACGATCACATCTACAAGAGATCACCGACCACGAGCGATGGATCCTGTAACTAAGGACGATCACATCTAAAGAGATCACCACACGAGCGATGGATCCTGTAACTAAGGACGATCACATCTAAAGAGATCACGACCACGAGCGATGGATCCTGTAACTAAGGACGATCACATCTACAAGAGATCACGACACGAGCGATGGATCTGTAACAAGACGATCACATCTACAAGAGATCACGACACGAGCGATGGATCCTGTAACTAAGGACGATCACATCTACAAGAGATCACGACCACGAGCGATGGATCCTGTAACTAAGGACGATCACATCTAAAGAGATCACCACACGAGGATGGATCCTGTAACTAAGACGATCACATCTACAAGAGATCACGACACGAGCGATGGATCCTGTAACTAAGGCGATCACATCTACAAGAGATCACCACACGAGCGATGGATCCTGTAACTAAGACGATCACATCTACAAGAGATCACGACACGAGCGATGGATCCTGTAACTAAGGACGATCACATCTCAAGAGATCACGACCACGAGCGATGGATCCTGTAACTAGAACGATCACATCTACAAGAGATCACGACCACGAGCGATGGATCCTGTAACTAAGGACGATCACATCTACAAGAGATCACCGACCACGAGCGATGGATCCTGTAACTAAGGACCGATCACATCTACAAGAGATCACGACCACGAGCGATGGATCCTGTAATAAGGCGATACATCTACAAGAGATCACCACACGAGCGATGGATCCTGTAACTAAGGGATCACATCTACAAGAGATCACCCACGAGCGATGGATCCTGTAACTAAGATCACATCTACAAGAGATCCCGACCACGAGCGATGGATCCTGTAACTAAGCGATCACATCTACAGAGATCACCACACGAGCGATGGATCCTGTAACTAAGGCGATCACATCTACAAGAGATCACGACACGAGCGATGGATCCTGTAACTAAGAACGATCACATCTACAAGAGATCACGACACGAGCGATGGATCCTGTAACTAAGGACGATCACATCTACAAGAATCACGACCACGAGCGATGATCCTGTAACTAAGGACGATACATCTACAAGAGATCACCCACACGAGCGATGGATCCTGTAACTAAGGATCACATCTACAAGAGATCACGACCACGAGCGATGGATCCTGTAACTAAGGATCACATCTACAAAGATCAGACCACGAGCGATGGATCCTGTAATAAGGACGATCACATCTACAAGAGATCACACACGAGGATGGATCCTGTAACTAAGGATCACATCTACAAGAGTCACACACGAGCGATGGATCTGTAACTAAGGACGATCACATCTACAAGAGATACCCACGAGATGGATCCTGTAATAAGGCGATCACATCTACAAGAATACCGACCACGAGGATGGATCCTGTAACTAAGACGATCACATCTACAGAGACACTACACACGATGGATCCGTAACTAAGGATACACTACAAGAGATCACCCCACGACGATGGATCCTGTAACTAAGACTGATCACATCTACAAGAGATCACCGCCACGAGGATGGATCCTGTAACTAAGACGATCACATCTACAGAGATCACCGACACGAGCGATGGATCTGTAACTAAGGATCACATCTACAAGAGTCACCGACCAGAGCGATGGATCCTGTAACTAGACGATCACATCTACAAGAGATCACCACACGAGCGATGGTCTGTAATAAGGACGATCACATCTACAAGAGATCACCGACACGACGATGGATCCTGTAACTAAGACGATCACATCTACAAGAGATCATACCACAGCGATGATCCGTAACTAAGACGATCACATTCAAGGATCACCGACCGAGCGATGGATCTGTAACTAAGAACGCATCTACAAGAATCACGACACGAGCGATGGATCTGTAACTAAGGACGATCACATCTACAGAGATCACCACCACGAGCGATGGATCCTGTAACTAAGAATCACATCTACAAGAGATCACCGACCACGCGATGGATCCTGTAACTAAGGATCACATCTACAAGAGATCACGACCAGAGCATGATCCTGTAACTAAGGAGCGATCACATTACAAGAGATCACGACCACGAGCGATGGATCCTGTAACTAAGGACGATCACATCTACAGAGATCACGACCACGAGCGATGGATCCTGTAACTAAGGAGCGATCACATCTACAAGAGATCACCGACCACGAGCGATGGATCCTGTAACTAAGGAGGATCACATCTACAAGAGATCACGACCACGAGCGATGGATCCTGTAACTAAGGACGATCACATCTACAAGAGATCACGACCACACGAGCGATGGATCCTGTAACTAAGGGATCACATCTACAAGAGATCACGACCACGAGCGATGGATCCTGTAACTAAGGACGATCACATCTACAGAGATCACCGACCACGAGCGATGGATCCTGTAACTAAGGGACGATCAATCTACAAGAGATCACCGACCACGAGCGATGGATCCTGTAACTAAGGGATCACATCTACAAGAGATCACCGACCACGAGCGATGGATCCTGTAACTAAGGACGATCACATCTACAAGAGATCACCGACCACGAGCGATGGATCCTGTAACTAAGGGATCACATCTACAAGAGATCACCGACCACGAGCGATGGATCCTGTAACTAAGGGAATCACATCTACAAGAGATCACCGACCACGAGCGATGGATCCTGTAACTAAGGGATCACATCTACAAGAGAGAGCGATGGATCCTGTAACTAAGGACGATCACATCTACAAGAGATCACGACCACGAGCGATGGATCCTGTAACTAAGGACCGATCACATCTACAAGAGATCACCGACCACGAGCGATGGATCCTGTAACTAAGGACGATCACATCTACAAGAGATCACCGACCACGAGCGATGGATCTGTAACTAAGGAGATAACACATCTACAAGGAGATCACGACCCGAGCGATGGATCCTGTAACTAAGGCCGATCACATCTACAAGAGATCACGACCTACGAGCGATGGATCCTGTAACTAAGGGCGATTCACCATCTACAAGGATCACGACTCACGAGCGATGGATCCTGTAACTAAGGACGACTCACATCTACAAGAGATCACCGACCACGAGCGATGGATCCTGTAACTAAGACGATCACATCTTACAAGAGATCACCGACCACGAGCGATGGTCCTGTAACTAAGGACCCGATCACATCCTAAAGAGATCACCGACCACCGAGCGATGGATCCTGTAAAAGGACGATCACAATCTACAAGGGATCACCCAGAGACGATGGATCCCGTAACTAAGGACGATCACATCTACAAGAGATCAGACCACGAGCGAGGATCCTGTAATAAGGAAGATCACATCTACAAGAGATCACCACCCCAGCGATGGATCCTGTAAATAAGGGATCACATCTACAAGAGATCACCCACCGAGCGATGGTCCTGAACTAAGGACATCAACATCTACAAGAGATAAAGACCACGAGCGATGGATTTCCCCGAAAAAAGCGATCACAACTACAAGAGTCACGGGCCACGAGCGATGGATCCTGTAACTAGGGGCGATCACATCTACAAAGATCACCCACAAGAGCGATGGATCCTGTAATAAGACGATACATTACAAGAGAAAAT